>VZTA01022718.1:968601-1200703 GCA_013398855.1 Mohoua ochrocephala | reverse complement strand
ATTCCTTTTTTCTTTCACCCCACTTTTCTCCTTTTTCTCCCTTTTCACCCCGCTGTTCTCCCCTTTCCTCATTTCTCCCCTTCTCGCCATTCCCTCCCATTTTCTCATCGCCTTTCTCTTTCCCCCTTTCCCTTTTTCAACCACCTCCCCCATTCCCCCCCGCATTTCATAGAATCACGGAGTCGTTCCGGTTGGAAAAGACCTTTTAACATCAAGACCATCGAATCCAACCACTACCCCAGCACTATCAAGCCCACCAAACCGTGCCCTGAAGTACCACATCTGCACATCACTTAAATACCTCCCGGGATGCTGACCCCACCGCTGGGCAATCTGTTCCAGTGCTTGGCAATTCTTTCCGTGGAGAATTTTTTCCTAATATCCTATCAAGCCTGCCCTGTTGCAACTTGAGGCTGTTTCCTCTTACTGCTTGTTCCTGGGGAGATGAGGCCAAAGCCCCACCTGGCTACAGCCTCCTTTCAGGTAGTAGCAGAAATCGATAACATCTCACGTGAACCTCCTTTTCTCCAGGCCAAACTCCCCCAGCTCCTCATAAGACTTGTGCTCTAGACCCTTCACCAGCTTCACTGCCCTACTTTGGACATGCTTTCTCCCTTCCTCCTTTTTAAAATTGATTTTTTCCTCCTCCTCCTTTTTTTTTTTTCCATCTCTCTCCCTACCAAAGTCTTTTAGCAAAGCAGACTGTGCCCAGCAGCCAAGTGGCAGCAGGGGCTCAGCCACCCAGGGTGGTACAAAGGCTCCAGCAGCAACACAGCTCCTTTTCCCTTGGAGTTCCGTGTGTTGGAGACGGAATTGGTGGAAATGTTTTTTTTTTCTACTCTAAAAAGTTGGTTGTTTTGCAACAATATGCAAATGCTTTGGTTCTAGCAGATGGCAATGAGCGCTTTCCTTCCTTGTTTTACTCTGGAGCTCAGTATCAAGGTAGAAAGAGTTTGCAATAAGCTCAGTAGCTACTGACTGCTGGTTGCTCGGACTGGTTAAACTTGTGTTCAAGGAGAACTTTCCATCTCATGCCCACTTGCTGCTCTTCCTTCCCTTTATGAGCCTGGGACCCTCCCTTCCCTTCAAATTCCAATAAAGTGCCAGGTTTGGTTCATCGAAGGTCCATAAAGTCTGTTCCCAGCTAAAGGACAGGGGGTACACCATATAACCCTACACGTGCACTCCTTCCACCTGTTGTACATGATATGCAAAATGTCTGTGTTCATCTTACTGCCAGATCAAAAAAAAAAAAAAACAGTACTGAAGAAATCTGACAGACCAAAAGAAAACAAAAGCACATCAGCAAAACTGGCAAGTATCAAGCACTGTAAATTTTATCAAGTTAGTTTATCAAGCAACAAATTTGACCCACGGGACTTCATTTTCTTTCCTGTTATTCTTTTAATTTTAGTACTTTCCTTTTTTTAGTACTTCATAGCTGTTGTTGTCCTTTGCTTGCGCTGATTTGCAAGTGGATCCAGTTGGCCAGCAATGGCAGGGAATGCTAATTCCATTCAGTTACCGGAAAAAAGCAATAAAAAAAAATATGTTTCCCTAAGGCCTCAGCCCACAGTGATGAAAAATCCAGGCCAACAAACATATTTTGTTAAAGTCAGTCTTACGTGTCCTCTCTTTTCCCACAGAAAAATAAAAGTAGGAAAACAGTGCACTAGGCAAACTGAAAAATATAAATGATGGGCCCTTCCCAGCTCTTGTGGTTTTATCCCAAATATATCCCCAAGCTGAGGAGAGAGTGCCAGTGTGTACCCCAGAAGTGGGCAAGCCCTAATCACATTTCAGATGTGCCACGTACAGCCATAGCTAAGATTATTTAAAGTTACAGGGTCAGTGACAGCGGCAGCTGCTGCTCCTGACCTCGAGGGAATCACAGTCCTGGTTAACACAAACTCTCGTCCCTCCGTTTCTCACTGGGGCTTACTGGAGTGTGAGTGGTTCCTGGAGCTGCTGCAAAGGGCTCCCAGTGCTGAGCTGGCCACTGGCAGGGGTGGGCTGCAGGGGCAGAGGGAAATGCAGCACAGGCAAAGATAAAATAACTGCTCCTGTTAGAGATTACTCTCCTTATTTTCCCTGCCTTTAGAAAGGAACAGCTGCTACTCAGGTTTGCCAGCACCCAGAACTCAAAAACTGTGAGTGAGAGACTCAGAAATAGGATGATTGTCTGTAAAAGTCTGATGTCAAGGGGGGGGGAAAAAAAAAAAGCCTCTTTTCATTTGGCCTGTGATTGCTAAGTCTGCAGAGATCCTTTTTTCCGAGCTTTTTCCTTGTTCCTTGAGGAGCAGAGATCCACTCCTTTTTTTTTTTTTTTTTTTTTTGTTCCCTTTTTTAAATGAATGCTGGGATTCTAACATAATCAACTAATTCCAGGAGCTGAAGCTTCAAGATAAAAAGAAAAGTATACCATGTCACAAAGCTCACAATGCAATCTCATTGCATTGGCTTTGGCAGCAGTTCACTTGGCTCTGGAAATAATCAAGTGGGAGACTGAAATGACAAACAAACCAGAGATCCAAACCCAAGTGCCACCAGGGAATGCTAAGCAGATGGCCAGCGAAAGACCAGCCCAAGGAATTGCTACAGCCTTTGCAGGAGGGATTACTGACAGCATCCACCGTGGTGGCCTCCTTCCTGGGAGCTTCCCTGGCACAGTTTGCATCTTGATGTCCTTGTAAAGAATTAAGAGGAATAAACAAGCTAGAAAGACCTCTCAAATGCAAATCATTTGTGAACCCTCTGATAGCAAACAGGGAGATCCAAGGGCATTGGAGAACCCATGGAAGGGTCAGGACCAACACTACATTTCTGTGGCATCTTGGGCCTACGTTGCTTTAATTGTTTATTGAGCTATCAACAAAAATCACTGGTGTGTGCTTTGAGGGAGGATGCTTTCGGCAGGCTCCTATTGAAATGTCTGCTTTGTTTCAATATGCCATAACATTATTTGGTCAAGAGAATTTATTTAAAAGTCGCAGAATTAAGTCTGTGCTAAACAGGAGCTGGCACAATGGAGATGAGATCTTGGGATGCCCCATAAATATGCAAGTGTGAGCATATGAAATCTCATGTAGCAATTCGTTTTCAGGAAGGGAAAAAAAAGCCCTAAATTATATTGTCTTCTGTCGTATCCAGTTTGCTCAGAGAGAAAACCACATGAATATCAACTGTGGCCATTTGAACTAAGCAGTGTGGCAAAACCCCCTGCAGAGCTCCATCAAGACTGATCCTTTCTGCTTATCCTCATCAATACATTGGTTTACTGGAAAGGAAAACAGTTACTGTGGAACAGGTTTCAGACTGCCAACCCCAGCGGCTTCTCTGTGCTGCCAAGTAGGATTTGTTTCTAGTCTGTGTCCATCCCCAGCACTTAGCAGAGCTGACCTGTCCTCTTGTGCTTCTCAGCTGCTTTCTTCAATTTTCACTCTTCTTACCGGTCTAAAGTGTAATGTTTAACACTGACTAAACCCTACGTGCTCTCCTCACAGGGATCAGGATTTTGAAGTTTGGACTCAACAGGAAAAGTTTTTCAACAAGCACCTGGAGCTAAATCCTACCCACCATATTTGTGGGTGTTGCCCCATTACCTGCCAGTTTGAAATAAGCAGGATTTAATCATTTGGGGATGACAGTGAGTTACAGCCCCCCGTGCAGGAAGACAGCACTCCCGCCCCTCTCTCCCAGCCCGTCTGCTCACAGGCTGGTGCATCACTGGAGCACTGGAACACAGCCAGGCAGCCATAGAAATGCACTGAGTGAACAAGGTCTTCCTTCCCTATCAGCTAATAAAGATAATTACAAAGGCCATCGTATATTCATTTGGGTTCTGTCCTTTTCCCACTCCAATTAATGTTGGTTTTGCCATTGATGCTGATTTTAGGAGAAGCTGGCCCAACATTAGGGAGCTAAAATTAGATTGCTTCTGCCATCTTCCCCATATCAGCCAAGAGATCTACTGGCCCAGCCAGGAATCAGCACTGACTCAAGGAACAGCCCAGGTATCCTGGGAACGACTCTGATGGGCTCCAACACCTACTGCAGGAGCTGGGGCAGTGGGACCCCACGATGATCCGAGTGCCACCTCCACCCCACAACACCGGAGCCAGGCCCCCGGGCGTGCTCACCCCTCTGGAACTCATTTGCCAAAACCAGCAGTAAATGAGGGCAGAGAAGGAGACACACAGACAAAATCCTGATCCCCTGAGGGCTCAGAGTCATGGCAGCTCTTGGAGAGGATGCCCACGTGTGCTCACACCCGTGTGTGACACACGGTGCTGTCCTCAGACACTCCCCGTGCGGGGCTGTCGGATTTTCATCCCCTTTCCACAACACCGAAGTTGCTTGTTATCAGTACTGGTGATGCCACTCGAAAAAGTCAGGGGAAATCCATCACGGCCCCTGAGGTTATTCTGGTGTAACGAGCAGCCCTTGTACCTCATTTTTCAGCGGTGCGACTCAGCCCTCACAGCTCCATTTCTGTGCTGCGCAAAGCCACAGAGGCAGCGGCTCGAGGGGCACTTTTCTGCAGCCCAGCAGCTCAGGATCTCCACACATAGGTGCAGATGTGGATATGCACATGTAAATGTAATATACATCCAATTATCCTCCACAGTTTTCCTCTGAAAAGCAGTATTTTTCTTTTTGGGCACCTGCCTACCCATCAACATGCCTGAGTACAGAGGCACACAGACATTTAGCAGCAAGGCTGAAAAATCTCCTCAGCCACACTCCCGTGGAGCACACGTAACACCCTGATTTGCACACGCCTTGGAAATACAAACGGTTCCTCTCTCCTCAAATTCTGCTGCTACAATAACTTTGCAGACAACTTTGCTTACTGGACTTGTTTCGTGGTGGGAGTAACTACCAGCAATAGCTCGCCTGCTCCTCGGAGCAGAGTCACATGCTGGGATTGCTCATATGCCATTCAGATTCTCTAACAACTGAGAGAGAGAAAAAGAGAGGGAAAAAAAGGCAACTATTTCTAACAGAGACACATTCCTCTGTTGCCTCTGCTTCGACTGCAAATGCTGTTACACTGGTTTCTAACTGGTCAATCCTCACCCTGTTTCCATAAACACGTTAGATGACCGTTTAGAACTCTAAACTCCCAGTCTTGTGCCAGATAACATTTGCCAATCAGCTCCCAAGGCAAGCTTCACTCAGAGATTTAAAAAGGAAAAAAAAAGAAAAAAAAGAAGGAATGGCAGATTAAACAGATCAGCTCTGATTCTTACCTTCAGAAGCAGACTTCGTTCGAAGCCCACAAATACTTTTACTTTGCTGTAAGTCGGAGCTATTTTTAGGTTCCCTCTGGGATGCCATATAGGGAGAGCAGCCCCCTCCCTATCATTACTAATCTGCCGAACATAACAGCAGGACACCTGCTGCTGGTGAGTCATGTTTTGTGTGGAGCTAATGGTATATATATAGGCAAAACGTAAAGACAATTGCTTATTTCCCTCCCTACCCCCATTTGTTGTTTGTTGCTCTAAGCAAATCAAATCGTTGCAATGAAGACAGTGTAAAGAAGACAAATGCACAGGAAAATTCATGTTCAGACCAGAAGCTCTAGAAATGCACAGCAGAATTATGCTTGTTTTTATTTGTGGTGTATACCTGTGTGTGTACACGTCTCTGCACTTTTGCACGTGCACAGAGTGATTGTGCTTGTAGGAGCTCCTGCTCTGGTACATGCAAACCAGTGTTTTCACCGAAAACAAGAATGGCAATTCAATGATTCAAATCCTAAAGCTCCATCCCCAACCTGTCTTCTCTACTTGCAGCGAGAGAGAATGAGCATGGAAAAGGGGCATATGTAGGGAAAACTCAGGTTTACAACCTGCCAGCATGGAGAAACCTACCACGTTCCCTATATAAGCTTCCAGATAGGAGGCATAAGTAGTTTTGTGGCTGTGGAGTGGCTGTTAAACATCAGCTGTGTTCCCCTTTGTTTGCTTCCCAGCCATTACTTGCAGTGACAAACATATCTGTAGGACAGCCCCTGCTCTGTGCTGGGAGCCCGATTTAGCTCTGGCCCTCGAGCCATGCATTTCATTGTTATGGGCTTCACTTCCAAACTTTTGAGAGCTGCAGTAAAGTGCTGCCAGGTTTGGCTTTGTGATCTCTGGAAGATCTCTCTTTTATTCCTTCCTCCCCTCTCTCTCCCCTGTATTATTATTATTATTATTACCATTATTATTATTATTTTCAAAATGTGAACTTTTTGTTGTTCCTGTCTTGGGAGAAAAGCACTGTCCTAATCTCCTGCCTTGGGCAACACTTCCATTTGCAGTGGATACACACCATTCCTAACCTCAACTCACCCCACTGCCCTTAAATTCCACAGCATAGCTCCTCTATTAAAGGCAATGCTAAAATGTCCACTGACCAGTGGAAATAGGGTGGACACTTATAGAAGGTGTTGCAATATCTCACAATAACTTGAACAAGTCACACCCAGAACCAGCACGAAGCATTGCAAGCCATACCCTGACTGATATAACCACATAAACTTGTGTCTTCCCTCCCAAAGTAGCCAGTGAAAAACTTCCTGTAGGTTTATAAAACCATCATATTGAATGTCCTGCAGGAGAATGGTTTTAAAATACATCTAAAGAGAACTGTGTAGATTTTCAAACACATTTCTTTAGGACCTTGCTTCCCCCTGCACCATCTCCTCCTGTTGAACTGGATGAGGGATGGTAGAAACTAAAAAACTCTCTCAGCCTGCCAAGTTAGCCTTCTCCAAGAGGGGCTGGACTAGGCAGCAGCAAATGGCCAAATTTTACTTCTTTGAGCAGTGTAGGAACATATGCTGCATAAAACCCCTCAAAGGATGAATAAAGGTACGAAAACATCGCATTTATATATGTTTTAGGCTCTCTAAACAGAGTTCAAAAATATCTTTCAAGCCCAGTAATTTAAAATAACCTCTGGCAGATCAACATCTTACCCCTTAAAAATGACCATCAATCAAATCCTGAATGTTTGGGGAAAGACAACATGCCCCAAATATCAACCCTGGGTCTTGTCCACCAAATAAAGGTATAAAGAAAGCAAGCCACGGGTCCTTTCCTTTCTTTCCCAGCTGCTTCTCCGGGTTCTGCTGTAGCAGAAGCAGCAGGATCTCGGGCAGACAGACCCTGCAGCATTCCTGTTTTCGTCAGGAGTGTGCCCATGACCCACAGGCTCTGCGATCCTCTATCCTCCCCTAGTGACCAGAGCTCGCTGAGGGTATTGAACCAGCCGAGCCTTCGAGCTCAGCAGAGCTGCTGCATCTCAGCACCGGCAGCACATCTGTCCAGAAGGACATTTGTCCTTCTGGATTTGTCCTCTCTCGTGCCAAAAACCAACCAAACCCCCCTTTTGTCACTTGCCCTCATCTCAGGAGGACAGAAGTAACCAGCTGCAGTGGGGAGAGTGAGGGGCTGAGCACGAGGGTGAGCTCTCCCCTACCAGGTCTTCAACGACAGCCTGAGCGTGCCATCCACATATCAACTAACACAGCACCTTTATCTGTCTGCTAAACAAAAAAAGTAGAAGCATAAGGGGAAAAAAAAAAATCCCAAACCCCTCGGCATGTCTGCCTTGAATCCCAATTGGAAAAGAGTTGTTTGCCTTAATTCTAAATGTATTTAGAATGTGGAGCATATATTTCCAAAGGATGTTTTGTATTTACAGCGTGTCTGTCTGGTTATACTGCTGCAATGTAATTGTTTTCCTGCTGAGAATTATAGCAGGGAAGTTACTCTGGGTACAATTACAGCTCTTTATAGTTCTGCTTTGGAATTTAGAGGCTTCTGTGCACCACTCCCTCCTCCCCGCTTAGAGGAACTGGCCTTGGAGCACCTTGTGACACTGCCAGCGACGTGACATGTGGATGCATTGGAGGTTCAGTGGCTAGAAATGGGTAAGTCACTGCAGCAGTGGAACAAGGGGAAATCTGTAACAAATCCCCTGCACTCAGGCTGGAGCTGGGTCAATCTAAGACAAAACTTTGCTTGGTCTGTGCCTGGGGGAAGAGAAAAGGCAGCAATTCCTGCCTGGCAGGGTTTTGAGAGTAAGAGCACTGCAGGATTTGTATCCAAAAGTTTGTTGGTTTGTTTGGGTTTTTTGTTTTGGTTTTCCTTTTTTTTTTTTCTTTTCACAAAAAGGTTCACTCCTGAGCACAGGATCAGCACAAGGTCAGCTTTAATATCAGACACAGAGCCTTGCAGTGTGGGTAAGATACAGACACAGCTGGGCCAAGCTGTGGTCAGTTCATCCACTGCTTCCTGATGGGAAACACTTCTTGACACATTTCATAACTGCAGTTGTTCCTTTTGCCGCCAGATCTTTAAGGCTTGATGCTGGAAGCAGGTTTGCACCATAAATCTCTTCCTTCCATCAAACCATTGCCTGTTGCTGCTGATCCTTCCGAGCAGAGAGCCGAGTCACGGCCGTGCCGGAGCCACCCAAGACAGCCTCGATATTCGCTCAGCACAAGCCGTGTGGATGGCAGTGGAGCAATTCCAGCACCTGAGGAGTCCTGGCAATGCGCTGCAGGGCAGGGCAGAGCACTCTGGGGCAGCCCTGTTGCTCTCCTGCCCAGATGGTGCAGCTGCAGGAACAAATGTCCTCCTTTGTGGAGCAGCACCGTGTGTTTCAGAACAAAATGTCAACGAGCTTTCCAGATTAAAGCATTAAAAATGTATGAACAACAACTGTCGCACACGAGGAAGCTGATAACACCGGGAGAGCTTTTCCTTTTGAGATCGGGTGAGGCCGTTTTTGATATCGCTGTGTTCATCCCCAGTTATAGTGCCAAAAAGTTGAAGACCAGGAAGACTCATTCAGTCTTCCTTTGACCTTATAACAGAACAGCATATTTTACTGAGCTATTTCTAATTGAACAGAGCTGTAAGTCCCAAAAAAGTCAATAGTGGGGAATGGCAGCAAGTCTTACTCTGGAGCCATCACAAAGCAAAGAATTCTCTTCTTTTGTTCTCTTGATTATGTGCTCTAATGACTAAAATCACCTCCCAATTAAAACAAAAAAAAAACCCAAAAACCCTTCATCAAGCCCACATTTCATTTCATAATATCTGTTTCAGCTTTCAGATATGGGCACTTCTTTTATTTTTTTCTCCTTTTAGGACAGAGTTGTTTTCTTCCCAGAACATACTCATGCACCTCAGACCATTTTTTGGTCCATGAAACACACTGAACCTTTCAGATCTCCTATTGTAAAACATTTCCTCATACACTCAAATAATTTTAGCCATTCCTTCCTCCCCACTTTCCAACTTTTTCATATCCTTACAAAGTTTCGAGGCAGTATTTTGCTACTTGAGACCTGGTTTTAGCGGCGCTGCAGTAAAAGTAAAATTACCTCTTTTCCTGTTATTCAGTACTCCCTTGTTTATATATTTAAAGCCCACATAAATTCCCTTTGTCAGGTCATCGCAGCAGGATCGATGTGCAGAGGCTTCTTGGATCACTGCTCCCTTCACCCTGTGAGCGCTCCCCGTGCTCCAGCCCTCAGGGCCGTGCCCTTGGCACAGACCAACATGGGGCCTGATGGATTTCTCATCCCCTTTACCAAAAAAGTTCACCTTCCCCAGTGCCAGCCTCCTTTCCTCTTCACCGCCTACCATTCTCTATGTTCTAGCACTTTCCAAAAATTCTGCATTTTGTGTTTTGCTGTAGAGCATTGATACAAACAACAGAGAGCTTTGTTACTTAACCCTAATGTGCCCCAGAAACCACAGGTCCATTTAGTCCTGATTCCTCATCGACAGCTACCCCCTGAGCTCTGCCAGGCACTTTGTTATCCATTTAATGCATATTCTAATGTTACTGAATGGTGCTAATGTTTAATCAGCACGCCATTCACTGCCAAGTCAAACACCTCACAAAGTCTAAATGCACTAAATTTGTGCGATCATTTTTGTCAGCCAGACTTGTAATATAATCAGAGAGCAAAAATTAGGTCTCTTTGATAAAGTTTGCCACAAAACCATGTTGTTTAGACTACTCACTAATTTACTTTTGCATCAGCTTCTGAATTATTTAACACAAAATGATTGCGAACTAACCAGCCTTGAGTCTTAGGAAATGCTTCCTCATAACAGCCTTCTCTTTGAAATCAATATAGACACATTTCATACCCCCCTGTGAGCATTTGCTCAGTCACAAGGCAGCTCTTTACTTCCAGAGAGACTGGACTGAATTTGCTCCCTTTTGGAAAGTTTCACAGGTAAATTGGGCTTTGATGGGACCAGATGCCTGACCCAGGGTCACAGTATCCAGTTCCTTTTCGTACTCCTTCACGTCTGCCCTGCTTCAAAAGCCTCACTAGTACTTGTCAGGCAATCAGACAAACAAACCCCAAAATCTCCAGGATAAATTTCTTTGCAAAATCTCAGAAACAGCTTTACCAGAATGGAACAATTGTGACTTGGGGCATTTGTGCACAGGTCTGGCAGTACACAGCCACTGCTGCACATGAGCTTCTGATTTAGGGCCCCAGATAAATCTGCTCTTTTAACTACGTTGGTGCAAAGCTAGAGCCATAATTTTAGGGGCTGAAGGGTGATCATATTTAGAAAGGGAGCCAGCTGCCAAGAGGATTTTTATGCTGGTTTCTATGTCAGGTCCATTCACAAAGGCAAAAATTACTTTATACCAAAATCCACCACTTTTTGTTCAACCCAGGTTATTCGAAGGAGCCTAAAGGTATCTGAGGGCCTCATGCCCCTTGCCCATTCCATACCCTGCTCCTTTAAACCGGTTCATTTTGTCCTGCTGGAACCACTGTTGCCTGCCTCATCAAACAACAAGGAAACCTCAAGGAATTCAGTGGAGAGCTGTGAGTTTTGTACATAAAGACATGACGGCTTCTCCGTGCTCCTGCTGTTATTCAGAAATCATGCAAAATGAAGCTGAGGCAGTGAGCAAAGAACAAACCTGAAGCCTTTATACCTCCTGAGCATAGCTCATTTGCTCTGCTGTCAGTAACTCAAAGCCCCAATGAAAAGAGGAGGGGGGAAAAAGGAAGACATAAAAGAAAAGGAGTAATTATATGCAAGTCACTAGACTTATCACTTAGCTTTTGGCAAAATATTGACTCCTGAATGATCTTTGTCAAATCTCATAAAAAACAGCCTCCAGGTGATGAATCTTGCCACAGGCATTAAATGGGGTGCTGCTGGAAAAGGAAGAGGAGGAAAATGGAAAGGAAAGCTTAATTTTAATTATGCAAACTACCTGTGTCTGTATTTGGTCACAGCTCTCACAATTTGGAAAAGCAGGATGCCCGGGGGCTTGCTTTTTGCTCATTTTAAAAATTCATGGCATTTAAAATCTCTTCTGTGCTGGGCTTGGTGGACCTGATGGAGTAAAAACTGGCTGAACGGGCCCTGGCATCCCCTGCCCTGAGCAGCCTCGGCAGCAGCACAGGCAGCACCTCAGGATGTTCGGCCAAAACCACGGATCAGAGCAGAAAACTTACAGTGAAGGCTCTGCTGGGACCCTTAGAAGGCTCTGCTGAGAGCCTTATTGATTTCAGGAGGGAGATGGATGAATGTGCAGCGTGTCTGTATCAGCAATCCAGGCATTTTGGACTGGTTTTGCGTGCTGACATTTCACTGTGACTTGGGCTTTTGCACAGGCTTTAACCCAACTATTGAAGTCAGGAAGGACAGCACTACGAACAAGGGCTAAGCAGTGGGGAGGAAGAAGAAGAAAGTATTTGTTATCTACAGCAATAATTTATCATTTCCAGACAGTACAGCAGGATAAAGAATAGTCTCATGGATAAAGAATTAATTTGAGACTGGGAGAAACGGGTCTGTCCCGGTCTTGGACCTGCCAAATAGAGACATAAAATAGGAAAAGTGCTAAAGTGCTCCCTGCCCAGGTGTGGTCAGCAGGGTGGTCCATGCCACAGTCCATGGAATCCTGAAAGAGCCCCAGTTAAAATCCCAAGGAATAAATCAGCGCTATATATAGCAACCTGGATTTTTCATCATTAAAATAGTGCCATAAGCAATGCTGAGATATTCCACACGCAGTCTGCCTCTTCCAGTTTCCCTCTAATCTCTTATCAACATTAATTCAACATTAACTTAGGACCCAATTTCTTCACCCTACTCGTGCTGGCATCAGGCAAACCACCCATAGTCTCTCCCTCAGACTCCTTTTTTTGGAAGTGATTTTTAAAAATCACTTAAAGTGATTTAAGAATAGTCCTAAATGTCAGCTGCAGGCAGGAGAAGACAGTTATTGGTCTGGGTTTAGAGAGAATTTTTGGCTCAGTTTCTTCTTCCTACCCTGCTCATCACTGATGTATTTTTAAATGAATCCTAAAATACACACCAGGAAACTCTATTAAATAAAAATCATGAATGGCATGCAGACTGTGCTATTACTGTGCATAAGAAGATAACAAGACTCAAGAGACTGCCCTTTACATTCTGCTGCTCTTGCTCACTGCAGATCTGGCCCAGCAAATGCACATGTTCCATGAGGAAGAGGGAGTGCCACAAGCCCTAAACAGTGTGCCTGGAAAGAGGCTGGAGGAATAGGAGATTGCAGAGATAATGGGGATGCCATGAGCTGCATCTCCCTCAATTAACTAAGTGATTGGACATGCACGATCAGAGATCCCGAACGCGCCGTTTGTAGGTTATCGGTGATATCAGACATCAGATGGAGCGGCCCTGGACTCCCCCTGCCAACAAACTGGAGGAAAGAATTAGGATTCTGAAAGCTTTTTAAAGCCAGACTCTCACCTCAAGACACAATAAAAGAAAAGCTTTTAGATCATTCCTGGCAGAGGAGTTGGAAAGCTGCCATACTCAGACAGAGTAACTATGGTAATCCATATCAGGTTGCAGAAATCATCTTTAGCATACAGTCTTTTAAGCCCTCCAAGAAGCTTGCTTCCTAATCTACTTAAAAATAAAAAATAAAGGGTGTTTCAAGGTCAGACAGTACCAATAATGGGATCGATGACACTGAAGGGGAAACAGGTGGAGGGTCCATGTCCCTGAGCACCAACCGCTGTCTCTGCAAGGAGAACCAAGAGGCAGGAGCTGAGTGGGAGATGGATATCCCTGTCCTGAGCTCTGCACTGCCATGTGAGCTTGATCATCTATCCTCTGCAGAGACGACTGCACAATTAAGATGCACTGCTGAAAAGCAAAGCTTAATTGCTTTGATGCATAGGTGATTGAGAGCTGAATGCATTAGTATGTCAAAATTACTGAACACAAAGGCCTTGATTCTGTTCTCTTCTGTGCCCATATAAGAGATGCCTTGAGTTCCCCTTCGTGGGCACTTGAGGATCACCAGAGCTTTGCATGGGCAGGCTCAACCCTCACTGACACTTCAACTCTATTTAAATATTTGGGATCATAGCGTGCGTGGTCTAAAGGATTTTGATGTTATTGTTCATTTAGGCAGAATTAGGAGCATAAAAATCTAATTCCATTATTTTAAAATTAGTTCGAAATTAAACTACTTAAATCCCCATGTGAGATTAGCCCAGAGTTTAGCTCTGCATCCCCCTGTTGTGTGTGTGCAGAGCCCACACTGTCACCTATCCGGTTCCCTGCGTATTCCTTAAGTATTTGAGGAATCCCTGCACCTCTCAGAACACCCTTGAAATTAAAGCCAAATAAATATCATTTGGAGCTGGACCCAAAAATGATCAGGAAGAGCAGATGTGGCACAGAGGCCTTCGAGGGAAAAGGCAACATCTGATCAACAGGAAGCATTGCACAGAGAAATCCCGAGTGGCTGTGCTCTAAGGAGGACACATCAGACCTCCCCGAGTCTCTGCTGCTTTGCTCCGCTGCCTGCTGAGCCAGGCACCAGCTTTCCCTCCTCGCAAAGATGGCAACATCTCTGAGGGGTCCAACACGATGTCAAAACTGAGAACTGTTCCACATCAATCTCACGCTAAAGGGCCAAAATCTCTGAGATCAATCTCAGAGATAAGGCGTCTATCACTGAATGCTTGTTCACAAACACTCTTATTTTTTCTTTTTCTTTTTCTTTTTTTTTTTTTTTTTTCTGTTTCAGCTGACAGGGGCTGTTTTTTTTTCTTCCTTTACATGCAAAATGATTGTACTTACATGCACAGAGAAGCTGAATGCTTATCTGGCTGGTTCATGTGAATACAATACAGGGCAAGCATCTGTGTTTGAGCAGAAAAAATAAATAGATATCAAAAAAAAAAAAAAAGAAGCATGCAGACAAAAAGCCTCAACAATAATAGATACAGCTTTGGAGATGATTTGAAGTTCAGGGCTAATATCTCAGTGTCTCTCATTTTGTGTTGCAAGGACAAGATGCTGAATTGCTGTGATTTCAGTGGCCCATAACTTTATTTTATTATGTTTGATCTAACAGTGCTAGGAATATTTCTTGGGTATGTGCTAAACATTATACTCATTATACATTAAGGTGGTTTTAGGTCTATTACTTCGCTGTAATTTGATTTTAGAATTTAGATCATTCTCCTCAACTGTCAGGCGCAGAAGCTGGGGGAATCTCTAAACTGCAATTTAGAAAGGAAAAAAGTAATTATACACAATCAGAGTCTCCAAGAAGTGGATCTTTTTATGGGTCTGCAGAGCTACAGGCAGAGGACGCTCAGTTATGTTCTCCAAACAGTTCTGAAAAGGCCACCAGCAGCACCCAGCACACAGCAGGGCACGATAATCTGAAGCTCAAGATGAGCACAGTATCGTTTTTTCCTGTTACTTTTTATTTCTGCTACTATCTCAGACCATTCTGAAGAGCACCATGCCAGTTCTTCATGCTGTGTCCCTGCTCCCTGGGAGGCAGTGGAGAACAAGGGGTTTTGGGCAGGAGCCTGGAGCATCTCCCGTGGTTGAGCTGCCATGAGGAAGAGAGCAATGCCAAGCTCTGCTGGGGATGCCCTGGGAGAGGGTTTCCCTCTCAGCTGCAGTGCCCACTTCGGCCTCTTTTCTTCTGGGTACAGAACAGAAAGTGGAACCAGTTTCACACCGTTATTTGCAAATATTGAATTTGTACCTGCAAAGTGGTGCCAGGCTTCGGGTCCTTTGCCTTTCTTTTTTTTTGCCTTCTCCCTGGATACAGCCATTGACACGGGAAGAAGTAGGATATACAGTAACTCATTCAATAAAAAGACCTAATAAATCTAGTTCATAAATTAAGCCTGCAATGAAGGCAGATCGTTGCTCTTCACCATTTGCATAGCTCCCTGCTGGCCTGCCTGGCTGGGTTCTAGTTTAGGGAGGATATTCACAACCAGTCACCCAGTGTGCATATGTTGATTTTAAGACACTGAACTGTATCTTTTAGAGGAGGTGCATATCTTCTGTAAATATTCCTGAGGATTATTTACTAAATTCAAAACACCTTTTTTCCCCCCCCCCCCCAGAGTGGAATCGTCTAGACAGATGACAGTGAACGTCAAGATTTGTGGATGGGAAAAAGAAAACTTATAGCTCTCTTTTGGCAGGTAAAGCCAGCAATGATGAATGATATACCCTCTCGTTTGTATGACAAGGGCTGTTTTATCGAGAGCAGCCTAACAAGGCTTTTACATTGCTCTCATTAGTTTCTCAGAGCACCTCGCCCCTCTTTGAATGTGAAATGGCCACGCAGCCGCTACTGAATCACAGAGGTGGTTTTGCCAATGCTTCTGTCTACAAAAGCAAGTCTGAGAGTGCCTCTTTCACTAATTGGTATTATCTGCTACCTTTTACCTCATCCCCCCTTTACCTTCCACTTCCCCTTCCCATACACCAAGAAGACGCCTCAGCAGCAGCAGGAGGAGATGGTGCCTGGTCTGAAAGCTGCTGGGAGCTGTGCCAGCAGCAGGCAAGAGGGAAAATAGAGATGGTGATTGCAGCTGTGAGGATGGGACAGCGCTGCCATGTGCTGCAGCCACTGACTCTGCTCAGCAGAGCAGCAGCACATGCGGAGTCTGCTGACAGCAAGCCACACTTCCCGTGGGAGGGAATGCAGGTTAGCACCTTCCTATTAGTGAATATTCCGTATTTTAGTCATCTGAACTTTCTTTAGCACCCACATTGGTGAGACATGCTTGCTTGGGCAGCTCTGCCAGTGGCTGCTGGGCAGACCCCTTCAGGAAGACCTGTGCGTGCTCTCCATCTATTTCTTCCTGGGCTTACGAGCACTTTGGGACATGGCTGTGCAACAGAACAGTGCCTTGCTGCCCAAAATCTTCCCACAGCCACCTCCAGTCCAGTCTCTGTGTTGGTCTCTGAGGAAGAGGGCGACACAGGCAGGAGTGCAGCCACACAGATCCCCCTGCAAGAAGGTGAGTGCCAGCACATCCACCGCTCCCTCAGGCAGGGCCTTGCACACAGCCCCATGGAAAAAAAAGGCAGGCAGGGAGTGTCAATGAGTATTTAATTAACAAATCATTATGTAACTACTCTGCTAAGCAGAGCATCCTCTGAGGAAGCAACATTCGGGGATTAAAAGCAAGAGTGAGACTTTATGGATGTCTGCTGTTGGGACACGGCTCCTTCAGCTGTGATGGAAGGAGCTTGGGCTTTGGGAAACAGATACAGGAGTTGATGCAGACGCTTCTTGTGTGCACATTTTCCACCTGGAAAATGTCTGTGAAGACACGGTCTGCTACACCATGTGTCTGGCACAGGAGGGAGAAACAGATGGAGAGATCGTCTAAAACCTTTTGTTCTCCATAGCTAATAACCTGGAGCTCCTCTGATATCTGATACGTGCAGGTTGGCTTCACCTCCGTGTGCCTGCTCTTCAGAGGAGAACCAGCTACGCTCCTCGCTTGGCTGATACGGGGATGTGTGACTGTTTTACGAAGAGAAATGGATAAGCTCCTAAAACCGTCGTGTCCTTTACAAAATGCTGTTTACAGCAGATCTGTCACGAACATCAGTAACTCACCAAGCCATCGTAGCACAATATGACATTTTAGTGCCAGCAAAACTGGGAATGAAACCAGACACGTTTCGACACAAGTTTAGAAATTAGGAAACCTTTTCTTTTCTTTTCTTTTCTTTTCTTTTCTTTTCTTTTCTTTTCTTTTCTTTTCTTTTCTTTTCTTTTCTTTTCTTTTCTTTCTTTTCTTTTCTTCTTTTCTTTTCTTTTCTTTTCTTTTCTTTTCTTTTCTTTTCTTTTCTTTTCTTTTCTTTTCTTTTCTTTTCTTTTCTTTTCTTTTCTTTTCTTTTCTTTTCTTTTCTTTTTTTCTTTTCCTTTTCTTTTCCTTTTCTTTCCCTCAAACATGTTGAGCTGTTCTAGTGGAAGACTCCAGTGCTTTTGAGCAATGATTTTTCAGCACATCGACTCATGCTCAAAATATAGCACTGAGCTTATTTGGACTTAAATAAAATTTTAAAATTTTTATTTTCCCCATGAAAGAGATGTTCATTTCAGTCTAGCCAAACAACAATACTGCTGGTGGAAGAAATTTCCTTCCTGGCTCCTGCAGAGTTTGCTGTACACTTTGAAATACCTGCTTTTATTATCCTTTTATTATCCTTAATTTACCATGCAAAGCTACAAATAAGAGTGGCCATAAAATTATCCATCCCTTGTTAAAATGCAGCTGGAATACACACCCTCCTTTGATAGTGGATTCCACAGGGGGACTTCCCACTGTGTGAAGAATCACACTCTTAACTCCCCGCCATGGAAAGCTGCTAACGCTGACTGACAGGAGGCAAGCAGAGCATCTTCACAGCTCTGGCCCAAATTTACCCTTCAACAACTGGAACAAAAGTCTTTAGCTCCTACCAAGTCCTTGTCTGGTGCTAGAGCCCCTGGCTCATGGCAGTGAGGCTTTGGCACCTTTAAAGATTTTACCTTTCACCATGAAGAGTTGCCATGGGAAGCCGGTGCTGTTCATTCAGCCTGCACCTCGCAATTTCCTGTTCACAAGTCATCTGCTTCTCTATGACTTAGAGGGAATACAGATTTTTCTTGGGACATCAGGACTCCAGGGAATTACCTGTAGTTAAACATCTGATTAATGGCTCATTAAGAATCAGCAACAGTGTTTATTCAGTCCCTGTCTGAGTGTGGTTTTGCAATTATGTGCTTTTGAGACTGCAGGTGTGTAAAATATTCATAACCCAAATGGAAATATGATGGAAGTGCAGTTTACACTTACTCAAGGGCTAACTCTTCTGAATTATAAATATGAAACAGAAAAGAGCAGTTATTACTCTGCACAGGAACTACCCAGAACCTCGCTAGACGCTTTACAGACATATTAAGCACTACATTTCTGTCCCAAATGGTTTATGCTAAGTGGCAGAGCCTTCTATCCCCCTCATCCACCTCATCCACGCTACAACTAGACACGAGGCTTTCTTGTAAAAGCAACGCTCATCATGGGATTGCTCTTGTAGTAACAGCTGTACCCCAAAGGGTCTGTGCTTTTCTGGGGGCACATCAGGGAAGAGAGAGGAGAAAGAGGAACTGGCAGCCCTTGGCTCGGTCTGTCTTTTAGTTTGTGGCCATATATTAAAATTACAGTAGTGGAGCTTTTAATTCTGCTCGACGGTGAATTGTTCATGGCACTCATCCCTTACCTGGCCCCAGAAGGATGTAGGGTTTGGACGCTCACTCCTGCACACGATGCTCTTCTGTTTGCAGGAGCTGTTTGCTCCATCAGCTCCTGAGCAGCCACAATCATGGGGCAGCAGCCACGGGGTGCCAGTAATTCTAAAATATTAAGTATTTTTCAATATGCAGCCATAATACTCTAGTTTTGAAGATGAAACAAGGACTGGAGAGCAGGAGGAGGGATGAGAGGTTGGTACCTGAGCAAATACTGAGGCTCAAGAAGAGTTTCCCCATCGACCTCAGGTGGGGAAAAGCTCCTTCTAAAACATTTAACTTCTCTTCGCTGCGGCTGCTGCTCTAAGCATCAAGCCTTCTCCAAAGCGGCTTCCCATTTCTAATTTATTTTATGCTGCTGTTTTTTTAAAAAGGTCATTCCAGAATTCCCCTGGGTCCCATGTATGCCATGCTACCACCTCGCAGAGGCTCTCAGTGGTACCGTACAACTACGTATTAGTCACAGGAGAGCAGGAACGGATAGCCAGGCAGAAGCAAATCCAAAAGCAGTGAACCATCAAATGTGAGGAATGCAGGAGGAAGCTGACAGATGAAGGACTGCGCAGAGTCCCTAAATCCAAAGCGCATTTCTGAAAGGGCACTTTCTTTCAGGAGAAGTATTTCTAATAGTCTCTCTCCACTGCGAAAGGGAAGGACTTATCTACTTGCCATCGCTGATTGCCTGCTGTAAAGTACTTTGCATTAGCCTAAAAGAACACAGTCGAGTGCTTCCAGATGGTGGGAGGCAGCAGGCAGGATGGCCACGGGCAGGCAGTGCCTGGTGCCTGCTCCTCACCCGCTGCAGGTCCGGGGCAGGCTGTGGCCACAGCCTGGCCCTGGAGGCTCCCGCTGCCTGCAGGCAGCAGCTGCTTCTTCCCCTGCTCTGCCTTCTCTTCCCCAGGGTGAGCAAACACACAAACGCGCTTTCTTCTTTTGGCTCAAGAGTGGGAATAGCCTGAGAGAGACACTGTGGATGGACATCTACAGCATGAGATGAGTTTCAGAGGGGACAGAGGAACCTCCAGGCAGTGACTGTGCTGAGGAACCGACCACTTCGGGCTGAACGCTGCTATAAGTTTTAGAAAGATGCCTAAACCCATTTAAAAATGTATTTAATGTTGGGAAATCCATCGTGGTCTGCAGTAGGCTGTTGATTATTGAAACCATTTGCCTTTTTTCTATTCTGAGTATTTGTCACTCCAGTTTCTGGGCTCAGATCATGCCGTGATGCTCTCTGACATCCAAGGGTCCTCTGCTCCCAGAGCCTTCCTCAGTGTTAGTACTTGTAAAACACCTCTCAACTCCTCTCAAACAATGAGAGAACTGAACTCTTACTCTGTAAGCCAGGACTTCTAGGACACACACCATTCTTGTAACTTTTCTTTTTCAGAACCACTTTTAAATTTGTGACACAGCTCCACAAGGATGGTCTGCCTTTACTTCCCTGTATCGTGGCAATATCTGCATGAGCTCATTCTTCTCCAGTTCACACATTCAAGGTTCCTATTTAATTTCTCAGCCGCTGCAGGCAGCTCACATTGAGGTGTTTATCATTTCAAAAACACAATCACCTCAGCCAGTAAGCATGACCTATTTTCCTGGTTCCTGGACCTCATATTTTTTTGTCTTGTTCAAAGGACTCTGCTTGTTCATTGGATCCAGATCACGCTGAAAAACTGATTTATTATTTACTAATTTGCCAGCGTTTCTGCTATGTGTGATTTTTGTCTTAAAATTTGGATATTTTCTTCTAGATCATCGATAATGATGCTCTACGACACTGAACCAAAAATAGATTGCTGGGCAACTGAAGAGAAGCAGCCACACTGAATGTGGGTTTCCTGCTCCCAATTATTAAAATACCTGTAAAAGTGAAGGCCATCTTGCAGATACATTTAAAAAAATTTTGGAGATCCTCCAAAATAGAAAAAGAGAGACTTTTAGATGGCTGCCAAAAGAAACAAAGCTTAAATCTGTTGTGATTTGTTGGTTTGGGGTTTTTTTAACAGCCTCTTTTTCAATGAGAAAATACTTTTTAACTATGTCAAGGCTTTTAAGTCCTGAAGGATAAGGACATAACAGGAAAGCCATCCCATTTTTGTCCTGTTAACTCTTTCCTACTGCTGCCATATATGCAGCATGTCAGGGAGAAAAATTTCCTATTTTGAAAATGTCTCTCATCCTTTCAAATTTGAGGAGAGCCACTGTGAACTCTCAGCTGTCATTTCTAGCAAAATAAAGGAGAAAGTCTGGCAAATAAAAATCCCCTCCCAACCTTCCATCTTAGTCTCTGTTTGGAGCTATATGCTTGATAAGTTCCAGCAATATGAAGCTTCAAAAAGCCATTTCCTGTAAGTTTGAACCAGAATAGTTTCCTATTATAATTTGAATACTGGTCAGGCTTTTCAATCTACTGCAGGAAGGCATTCAAGGATGTGCCAAATGTTAAATGTTAGCATTATTTATTGTAGTATTGTCAGCACATCTTTTTTTTTCAAAATAGACCCGTGCAGAATAGTCCCCAACCCACAGAGCTGTGATGAAGCAGCAACCTGAAAGTGGCTTTAGGGCACCAAGTTATTGGCAAAAATATCAAGTAACCTGCAATACTTAACTCCCCTTGCACTGTGAATGCCTTCTGCCACCTGGGATATTTGTGCTGTACTTCTAGGAAAGACAAGCTTTGAAACAGCTTCAGAGCAGGACAAGGCTGAGAGAAGGACGTGTTCACACATTTGCTGGTAAGTGTTTTATCTTTGCAGGGCCCAAAAGAAGGCGCAGAGAACCAAGCTGTGAAGAGTCTCGGGGAAACCACATAAAACCACCTATTTAACTTTAGGTGTGCACTTGTACCCAGATAAATCAGGGTTCCTGGTGGCTTCTCTAGCTGTCTTTACCACGGGGACTCGAGTTGCTCAGCCATTTGCAGCTCTCTTGTTGGCAGACAGCCTCTTAATGCACAAGATCTTTCTGAGACTGATACAGAGAAGGTCATATGCTTTTCCTGAGCTCTGTGATTAATAGTAGCCAAGGCTTTAAAAATATATAGGAAGAGACAATAATTGTCAAGGTTTAGGTGTATGTCTGGTGAATTCATTGCTTCCTTTAGGAGACAATTTGCCATACCTCTGATGGAGTAAGACAGTCTTGTAAACAAAAGAAACTCTAATGAATATAACAGGGAAAGAATGAGGCTTTTGTCCCCATTGTCACATAAAATATCTCCCTCTCCCCTTCAGTGCAGGAATACTTATCAATACTATGTTTGAATCCTACCTAATCATAGCAGAAAATAGAATAATTTTGCAGAACTAAGACCAGTTTCTAAAAGCGGGAGAGGTTCAGTCCGAGCATCATTAAAATGAGAGTCCAGTTCTCAGTCTCCAGCCCGTGATCCCCCAGGGCAAGGACAGCACTGCCCTCGGTGTCGTCCCCGAGTTGTTGAAGGCTTGTCCACTCCACGGCCAGGGAAGCCTGTCCCTGGGAAGCCTTGCTCCATTTCTTTCGTCTAAAAGCCTTCGCCAGGAATCTGAGGTCTCGTCATTGTCAAACGCACAGAGCAGACCTGCCCTTCATTTCAGGGTTTCAAGCCAAAAAAACGCAAACAGTGCTCTAATTAGCAGCTCTGCCGACTTCTTCTGGACTGCAAAGGATTGAGGAGTCACAGCCAACCTTTGATTTAAAATCAAGAGAGTTACAGCCCGGTCTTCCTTTGAGAAGCAGTGATGTCTGCACTCCGGGACTCATTAGGGAGGAAGCTTCTACCACCATACATATACTTTATTAAAAGGCTGAACATTTTAATAGATGAGATGTAACACCCAGATGCTCCATTCTACCCCTTCTCTCTCCGTGCCTGCCAGAGATCCGTGGGGATGGGGCAGCTACACCATTTCCCTGGTTTATCCAAGGGGATTTTATGCAGGGAAAAAACCATGCTGCAGTGAAGGTTACTTTGCTGGTTATGTAAGGGCTTGAGGTGGGGATTTTTTGGACTCCTCTGTTACCAAGGCTTTTCAAAAATCCACAATAGGCCCAATTTAGCCCAACCCTACACCGAGTGCCTTGCAGCGACTGTGAGAGCAATTAAGCAGCACTATTCCCCAAGCTGTCTTCCCCTCAATTATGTTGGCAAACAAAGAGGCGTGACTGGGTAAGACCCTCTCCATTAAACAAACCAGCCCTACTTATTTTCACTTTGATCAGGGGATGAAGTCAGCAGGGAACAGGGAAGGCAAAGCAGCGTGTTCTCTCTTGGACTTCTGAAGTTTACAAATAAAAAAAAAAAAAAGGAGAGAGAGAAAAAGAAAATAAAAAAGGGTGATACGTAATTGGAAAATTGCCCCATCCTTAGTGTGGAGCGTCAGGTACACCAGGCAGGACAGTGGGGCCTCAGGTTCCTGGGACTAGGAACTGGGCAGCTGTTACAGTTAGCTTAATGAAAATCCAGGAGAAATTTCCACTGGGAGTCTATCTTTCGAAATCCCACCTTTTTCAGAGGAGCTTGGAACAGGATGATCTATTTTTTGTATCCCTTTCTGTTTCAGAAGTGGCAAGAGATGCCCTTAATTGCTGTGCCTCTGCCTCATCTCTTAAGAAAGTAAATAAAAGCCAAGGAATTTTGATAACCTGAACGATGCTGTTCTTTTATTGGTATAAATGTATAATTAGTCTGCTGGATATAAAACAAGAGCGTGTTCCATGAACTAATAGTGTAGTCTCTTCTTTCAGATTTCAGTAACTGTCACTTCCTTTGGGTTAGGGTTTTGTTTTTTTTTAATTGGGCTTATTTGGGTGAAGATTTTTGACTGAGCTATTGTGCTGAGACAGAATAAACGTTGCCCCACATCACAGACCCCCCATCACCTCTGCAGCCTCTGCCAGAAAAGCCAACTTTGCATTTCTCAGCTAATGAAACATTCAGCAGTGCCTGGGCAGGGAGGGTTCCTATCAAACTCTCCCTACTGAGAGGTAAAGCGTATCACAGTGTTCCTTAAACCTGCATTAGCTATTTTGACATCACTCTTAAAACACTCTTGGTCCTGCTTGTAGCAGCCTGGAAGCCGGGAGCTGTGCTGGTTCCTCGGGGTCCCTGGGAAGCGGCCTCAGGAGCTGCAGCAGCTCCAGCAGAGCTGCAGCACATGGCAAACCTGCACATATCCCTGAGCCAACTCCCCTGCAGCATCTCCAGGATGTACGAGCAGAGGCCTTGCTCGAGGGATTGTTTTTCATACATAAATTTAGTGTTTGCAGAAGCAGTTGATGCAGAATAATGGAAACAGAAGCCTCTTCCTTACCCACAGACCTGTGTCTTGAAGCGTGAGAGGTTCTGATGGCTGGGGACAGAGCAACAGGAGATTAGAGCTCTTGATGTAAAAACTTGCTCGACCATTGCTTCATTTTAATCTCTTATTTATTACTGGTTGCATCTGCTTATAAATTAGGCCAGTAAGTTGTCTGGAGCTCTTAATAGCACATTTCACTGCTGCTTTGAAAGATCATCTGTACAGTCAACAAAATAATATTAATGGGTCATTACTCCAGTAAAGCAAACCACAGATTGATAACAGCAGCAGCATTAACAGGATGGTGATAATGAACTCTTGAAACTTCCCTAGTGCCTGGTATCAAAACACTTTCCCAAGGAGACCAATATTTTTTACCCCATTTTACACCTGGAGCAACTGAAAAAAGGAGCAATGCCTGGGCTGTGAGACAGTAATGCAAGCAGCTCAGAAACTGAAACTGATATTTCTCACAGGCCGTGCCCTACAGTTTTAGTTTTAATTTACTGTCACCTTCTCTTTGTGAGTCTGAGCCTCTGCCAGCTCAGGGGAAAGCTTCTCTGAAGGAGGAGGAAAGGCTGTGGTTGCCCATTGCCACCCCCATGCCACCCCTCTTTGCTAGTTCATGCCTGCGGAGTTTCAGCTCTCTAGAGGTACTTTTCTCTAGAAGGGCTCCTAGGAGGAGCCCTAAAAGCTCATTTCCTCAAGTCATGCTGTGTATACTACTGATTTTTTTAGGGCTTGCCTGAATTTATGTGGGAAAACTAATCCAAAAATCCTCTGTGAACTTGCTCAGAATCAAAGTAGCCCGAAGTGATTTAAGCTGAGCTAATGAAGGCCTGACTGAGCTTCTCTGCACAAAGCTTTCGGTGCCATTTTAATCATCCACTTCATCACACCCTTACTTTTGGATCAACAGCATTACAGACAAACCCTCTCAAAATAAAGGAGAAATACAAGAAAGGACTACAGGATGTGGGCGACTATCAATAAGACTTTTCAGTACAACTATGCTACAAAAGCCAAATCTCACAGTCCTGACCAGGGAAGACAAGAGGAGTCTGCATCAGAGACTTGTGAAAAATGAAATCAGGAGTTTGGCAGTTCAGAATCTCCTCTGAGTCTTTAATTCTGAGGGAGAACCGAGGCTGGAGTGGTTCAATGCAGCCATCTCTGACTCTTACGCCTGGAGAGAAGCATCTGAAAATGTAACTCCCTAAGGACCAAACTCAAGACGAATAAACTCAGATTTCACCCTTTTCTTCTGACCTTTTCTCAATTTCTCATGAATTTCAGACCAATCTCAGCACGGTCAGGAGCCAGCTCTTCCTTCCCAGTGCCAGAGGATGGGGTCCAACAGCACACTCCCAGGAGTGAGCCCAGCCTCCGGGGGACCTTTCTCTCCCAGAAGGAGGGAGCTGAGCCTGCAGCAGCCATACTTCAAATACTTTAAAAGACAGGTTTTTCTGCTAATCTGCTCCACTCGAACAGTCAGTGCTGGAAGCGGACCAATGCCTTGGAGAAATACTTCAGTTTCTCCCAGCTTTGGAACCTGGGCATCATTTTTGATCTGCCTTGTGTGCTCTCACTAGATCAATGTATCATCACAGCAGTTCCCTCTGCTGAAATAGGGCCATCCTTCTCCCGGCACAGCGGAGTGTCTCATCATCTTATACCACAGATCAACTCTAATTTTCTTTGCTCTAACACAGAGAGCTGCCATTTTGCCCTGCTCGTATCCTCTGAGAACAACGCTGTAAAGAGAATTTTCTTACCTTCCCTTCAGACTATGTCCCTCCCTTCTAACACAGCGCTCCTCTCACCTCTCCTCAGTGGCCACATCAAACCTGAGCTGCTTGGTCTGTATGTTCAAGGCGCTTCACAACTTTTATCTGCCTTACCCATCGTTTTTCACTGAGTTTCAAGAGATCATCTCTCACCTTCAATCAGCCCCAGTGCCAGATGGAAGCAGCCCCAAATCCTCCCCCCACCCCTCTCAATACAGCTAACTAACATGAAAACAGCAACTCCTCCCTTCTGTGCCAGAGACTGTGGCAGATGGCACCACCCCGTTTATTACAGGATAATCCTTTTTAAAAAGGAGATAAGGAAAAAGAAATACACAGAAAGTTTAATGAGGGCTTTGAAATGGAGTTCCTGCATATTTATACAGACTGGAAGTCATCCCTGGGGTCACCAAGTGCAGTCCCTTCTATCTCGTGCACTACATTGTATTAACTCTCCATAAACTTACTGAGCTGTGGCTGGAGAGTAGTTGGGATTCTGTTCATTGTCATTCCTTCCAGAAGGCTGTTCCAGCCTTCCTGTCTTAATGGCTAGAAAACTTATTTTGATTTCCAGTGTGATTTTATTGGTCTCCAGTGCAAATAGTCCTTTCTTCTCCCTAAGGTTTTTACAGGCAGTAATCATAACCCTGCTAAGCCTTTATTTTCCTATCATCAACAAGCCACGCTCCTTTAGCCTTCTCTTATAAATCAGGGTCTCCATTCTCCTGATCTCTCTAATACCCCCATCTGCGTGTCTCTGTTTTAATTCGCATTTTTTAAGCACAGATATTCACAAACGGCTGTAACAAACGAGGATGCTAAAAGCTCCTTCTCTGTGCAGACGATACTTTTGCTGATGTGAGCTGTGTCCTTTTCACAACTCATCACAACGGGGACATAGTTTTGTCCAGAAATTTTGATTCTGTAGAGCTGATGCCAGACAAAAAGGCCTGTACACACACTGGTCTCTCTATTACTCTCCCTTTCTCAAATACAGACACTGTGTTTGCTATTCTTCAGTCACACAGTGCCACCCTTGAGTTGATAGATTTATTAAAAACTCTTACTACCAGATTTGCAATTTCACACATCAATTCTTCCAGAACTTTAGGAGCAAAAGTTTCCACTCCGCAACTCTCCACTCCCCCCAACATGTGCTATGGAAGACTTTTTGCTTTTTTGCCTCACTTTTGGTGAGGCGAACTCTGTTCCCACGTGCTCCTTCCCATTAGTCACTGTGCTTTTACCCCTGTGCAAACTGGTTGACTTGAATTTCTGCGTCCACACATTGAGATATGATCCCCAGCACGGTGAGTGATGGTTCCATGCCTACAGTGAAAGCAGGGTATTGGATTTGTGCTGAAAAGTTAAGAAACACATTGGATATATTAAGCATTTCAGAAACTTAACGGGAGCATCAAGATGAACAAGTATGCTTTTAAAATCTCTTTGTAATGCTTGAGGTGGAATAAGCACCATGTATCGACTGGGCCATTAAAACAAAACCACTCCCAGGATTTGAGTGCATTTCTGCAATAAAGTGAAATGAACAATGCTTGTGGCAATCACAGCCTCAGTAATTGCCGGGGAAACTTGTGAGAAACTGAAGCCCAAAAGATGAAGGAAAGAGGGAATAATACAAAAAAAAAAAAAAAAAGGTGAAAACAAATATTGCAAGACACCTGAACAGTTATTTCACTGCTACAGGAAAAAAAAAATTGCCATGTGCTTTCTTTAGGAGCAGCATCCTAACACTCTTCCTTTTGATGAAATCAATGGAGAGCACCAGAGGAGTCCATTAGCATCACAGTCAGCTGCTGTGCTATGGATCTGCTGTCTGATATCCATGGGAGCCCTCAAATTCTCCTTGCACAGCCCTCTTGAAAGCTGTCTGACACAGAAATGGGGCCCACAGCTGGAACACTCCAGGCTCCCTCCAGGTGAGGCTTAACTGGAGCTCAGGAGCTGGTGAGCTCGCTCGGCTGTGGGGCCAGGAGGAGTGGAGCGGGACGCTGTCTCTGCTGCTGTGCTGGTGAAAGCCCTGGGAGGCCACTGGCACCAGACACAGGGGAAGGGCTGTGGCCAGGAAACATTTAAAATGCAAGAGATGCGGGCGCGTGGGGCACCAAGAGGATCGCTGCAGCTTCTCCTTCCTATTTCACCCTGGGTGCGTCTCTCCACAAGCCAACACGCGACGAGGCGCAAAACACAGATTACATCTTTTCCTTGCCTCTCCCTGAAGCACAAACACGCGAAGCCAAGGGGGCCAAGCGGGTCCAGGAGGAAGGCAGGAGGAGCAGCCCCCTGGCCCTGGCCTGGGCTGCCATGCTGCTGCTAAGCAACGTGCAGGCGCAGCCCGCAGCCTGCTCGGAAAACCGATCGAGGCGGCATCGTGCTCCCTTCGCGTTAAATGTCAGTTTACAAATGGAAGTGACAGATCACAAACCGTTCCCCTCTGCAGCGATGTGGTCTCATCCTGAACCCATCTCCCCGTGCCCGGCTGGTGCAAAGCGATTCCACCTCTGCTAAATGACTCCCAGAGTCTCCAAAGTACAATTTTGTTTTATAGTCGCTGTCAAACCAAAATGTTTCATGTTAATTTCTTACAACCTACTCCACTGTCTGCTCCGCTCCTATTTGATATTTATTCCCCTGTCAAATGTGCATTTATTTGCTGACATTTTTATTAAATTAGACAGTAATAAATCTGTCTGCGTTAATGTTTATGTCCCTTCATGCAGAGGACCCCAAAGTAAGTTCCATACATTAAGTGCATGGCCAAATGCTCATAAGCATTTCACAGAGGGTAAATAAAGTCAAAGTACTGGTAATCAAAAATGATAATGACCCAACCTGGCCGGGCTGGAAGGGGACCAGGGGAAGCAATGTTTGTGTAGCAGTGGGCAGTCATCTCTCTCCTGAGCAGAGAGGGAAGTTTCTGGGAACAGCCCCACTTCCAGATTGTGAAAATTCACACTTTTTATTTTCTTTTAGACAGGGTAGAGAATTTCTTGAGCCCCACTGTTAGCAGATTTTTAGCAGTAAAAAACAGCTTTTAAATGGTTGCGACTTACAAAATGTTGCCGTAAGGTACGTTACAAATGAAATTCCAGTGTGCAGTTGGTGGTCAAATGCTCCCCAGCTCTTAAAAGAGCTTCTAAAAACCTCCTTAGCTCACCAAATCCTGAGTAAATACAATTCTGCACAGTAAAAGTGAGGCAGAGAGGAGTGGGATTTGCTCGATGAAAAAAATCAAGCCATCACCAGTAAAGAATGAAGATCAAAACATCTAAATGCCATCTGGAAAAACCTGGGGGACCAGATCAGCTGTCTCACGTTTGTGTCATTTGAAGCTTCCCCCCCAAAAAACTTCTGTGCAAAAGAGTATTTTTGGGTGGAGTAACTTTTTTTTTCATGGCCGCAACGGGGAGAAGAACAAGTTAAAATTCACAGCAGCAAGGTCATTCAAGGTTGAGGCTTTTCCTCAGCTCCCTCCCGCTGTCCCCTGTCGTATCAGCCGTGCCTGATATCATGCAGCACACGTGCCCTGCAATTCCTGGGCGTCACAGCGGCATCTTAACGAGGGGCCTCTCGCCTTCCTGCTCCCTCCACGCCACCCACATCCAGCCTGATAAGAGCAATGCAGAGGAATTCAGAGCAGCTCCTTCCAACTTCAGAGGGCTCCGACACACAGGAAATTTTTTTGCTAAATTACAATGTCTTGAAATTGGCAACAGCACGCTGATTATGTCTCATTGTGGCTGTGATGTCCTTGGCGATGGAGCTGGGAGACCACAAAGTGAATATAATGCTCCTCTATGTGACTCTAATGACTGATGATGCTCTGCTGTGGGTAGCAATTTTGAAATAACTGAGAATGACGACAGAGAATATTGCCTTTGTCTTCTTGCTTCAGAAGAACTTCACGTGTAACTAAGGAGTACAACGCAGCACCGCCAGCCACACACGCTGCTAATAGGGAAATTTGCGGCGCCATCGAGCAGTTTGTGCTAATCTGCCCCACACAGAGCCCTGCAGGGCAGGCTGAGCTCGTGAAACGGGGAAAGGTGGGTGCTCGCTCCTAGGCGAGGTCTTCTCACAAGCAGGAAGAAATCTCAGGACACAGGGACAGCCGACAAATGCTGCAGACCACAAGACCAAATTAATAAATTAAATTAAGTGTAGCATTTTTTAAATTGGGCACCAGATGCTTTCCTCACTCTGGTTGCTTCCTGTCATTCTGATCGCTCAGAGGAACCGCCTCACTGAATAAAACAAGTGCTGATCCCGCAGAGGGATGAATTGAATGCTTTGGTGACACGCAGAGAATGCAGTTATGTTGTCTTCGAGACCTGACCTAGTATTGCTGTTTGCCAAGCCTTTGTGCCACGGAGGAGTGCCAGCGTGCTCAGGAGTGTCTCCTGGGCTTTGTGACCCTCTCCTAGTCAACATATGCACAGGGGACACACAGAGAGTGTCCCACATTAGGCAGGGATGATGGGGTTTCTCTCCTGCCTTAACCACCCTCTGGCAGAGCAAAAAGGACCTCGGTGCAGAGGAATGTCACTGCCAGTCAAATGGAAAACACCTTGTGTCAGCAATCATCCTGAGGGTGGGGAGGTGAGGAGGGAGACACAGGGGGAGGCTGAATGCAGATCCCACCCCCAGTGTGTCCTGCAGGAAGCTCCAGATCTCCTCTGAGCCTCAACCAGGATCTTACACCCATCCCAGCCCTCCACAAGGAGACCCAGAGACCTGAGCCCTTCCCAGCCAGAGCAGCCTCAGCTCCAGCCTGGCTGAGGGACCACCGAGCGCAGCAACCATCACACATGAGCTGATTACTTTAATTTTTACGCGCTGTCTGAACGAGATAATTTAAACTTGTGCAGGTCAGTCTCCAGAGATTGAAGACTGACATAAGAGGGGCACAGAAATCTATTTCTGATCTGCCAGAACAGCAGGTCCTGAGAAGTCCAAGTGCTGTGCTGGCAGCGTGTTACTGTTTACCTTTGAGGGATGGGAAATCAGAAGAGAGGAGGTCAGCTAACTCCAAGATAACACAGCTGATTTGGAGAAGCGTCTTTGCTCTGATGGTCATTAGGGCCCCTTAAGATACTGGACTGAGAAAATTTTGTCATAATCCATCCTGAAGGATTTTAAACTCAAGATGTTGTTGAGTAAATGAACTCCTTGCTCAAACCCCAGTGCAGACTCGATTGCCATGGTGGCCTTTCTGTTCCACAGTCACAGTTTATTTATCTCCCCCCGTCCCATTGCTGCAGGAGCCAATGGAGAACAGAAATGTACCAACAGGTCTGAGTAGATCTGTGAGAAAATCCTTCCCTATGAAGAGGAGAAGTCAGTGCCCACCGTATTTGATCTCACCCTGCTCCTGGGCTCACAGAGGAAATGATGCAGAGAAGGCAATGTTTTCCCACGCCTCAGGAACAATTTAGGTGGGGCACATAAATCTGTGTCCTGTTCCACCCAACAACAAGCCAGAGGGTCTTTTTGAGCCACAAGAGACTGATCACACCTAAAGACTGCTCCAGCAAGCTACAAAGGCAGCACACAATGGTTTTCTGTGCAGCAGAAGCCTGTCTCTGCTCCTGCCTTGTTCCTTCTAAATGGAAACCATTCTGAAGCACAGTTTGTGTGCCCTTAATGCATTCCATAGTATTGCAGCTCTCTGGGCAAAATCCATTCCCTGCACAGGGTGAAGACCATGCCCAAGACCTGTTTCTACCTCAGCCTGGTGGGCTTTCCAGAGCTCTAAATGGGGATGACAGCTCTGGCGGTCAAGCTCTGAGGGATCTAGCGCAGGCAATTTAAAAAGTCAGTGCTCCCAACAACTCTCCCCCCAAACAATTAGAAGCAAACACGCGCCTGCATTTCAATGCCTTCGGCGTGGAGGTTGGCATATCAATGTGAGCCCACCTTCAGACAAACACTGAGCTCACCCTGAAGGGGCAGCGTGGCTCTGGCTCCTGGCAGTAGCCAGGGACAGATCTCTGCTAGCCCCATCCCCTGAGCCCATCTGTTCATACTCTCAGCCTGCAGGTGTTTGCTGCTTCTGCAGGATTTCTTGGCCAGGCTGTTTTGTGAGAGTTTTGGTGCTGGTGCACACAGGGGGCAGTTGTGGTTCCAGGTGCCTCCCTGCAGTGGGAGTCTGTGTGTGTGTGTGCCTGCAAACCACTGCACAGGGAAGCCCAGCCACGGGGATGATTTTCTGCACAGAAATTTGCATCTACCAAAGTGAGCGGCTTTCCCAGCTTCTCCTTCCTCAGACCCGCTTTGGTGTTCCAAATGAGTGGTTTTTGCCTCTTTTCCTGCAAGTGAACATTGCTTTTCCTCAGAAACACTGGGGAACAATTAGAGCAATGAGAAAATGGTAAAAATAACACAAGCCCATCACATTCCTCACGGCACTGACAGCCAGAGTGCTGTGTGGTATGGCAGAGAGCAGAAACAACACGTTTAAAAACCAAACAGGTGAGCACTATCTGTACTTTAAATCACTCATAACCGCTCTCCCTTTGCTAGAAATATTTCAGGAAGCCAGAACACCTCCGTGGCCCTGTGAGCACGTTTAACAGTGCTTGGTAATTTGTCACTTGGGATGGCAATCACTGTTGTGCTGGGTTTGTCTGGAGTACAGCTAATTTACTTCGTAGTAGCTACTATGAGGCTGCGTTTTGGATTTGTGCTGGAAGCAGTGTTGATAATTCAGGGATGTTTCCAAGACTGTCGAGCAGGGCTTGCACAGAGCCAAGACCTTTTCTGCTCCTCACCCCACGGTTCAGGAGGCTGGGGGTGCATGGGAGGCCGGGAGGGGACGCAGCCAGGACAGCTGACCCCGACTGACCCAAGGGATATCCCAGGCCAGGTGGTGACATGCTCAGCATACAGCACTGGGGGGACAAGAAGGAAAGGGGGAGACTTTCAGAGTGATGGCATTTGTCTTCCCAAGTCCCTGTTACTTCTGATAGAGCCCGGCTTTCCTGGAGGTGTCTGAGCCTGCCTGCCCATGGGAAGTGGAGAAGGGATTCCCTGCTTCGCTTTGCACGTGTGCACATCTTTTGCTTTGCCTATTAAACTGCCTTTGCCTCATTTCCTCCCTTCCACACTTCTGACTCTCTCCCCCACCCCTCTGCGCGGGGCTGAGCTGCCAGCTGGGGTTAAACCACAACTGTATTTTTTGTACTGTTTCATTTGTGGCAGCACTGCGGTACAAAAACATTCAAACATTGCTAGGTTAAAATATGTGTTTTCCCAGTGGTAATTAGTACAAGAAAATCAGGCTAAACGTATTAATTTGAGTTGGCTTTTTCATTCTCTTCCTGTAGTTTTACACTTCACAGTCACAATAATTGTAGCCCTTATGAACAATTATGTAAAATTATGTAAAATGCAATATGATCAAGGTATTAGACTATCATTATCCCAGCTGTAAATGCATGAATCATTACTACAGAGTACCTAAAACCCCCAGAATTTTCTGTCAGTTTGAGTTTAGGGGCCTTTTTTTGTCTTTTGGATGTTGATGACAATTAAATGACACCTTGATAAATATAAAAGGAAAACATCCAGCATAGTTATTATGAGTCCTCATTAGGAAGCAAAAGAGTGGTTTTCATGTTTTGCTGTGTAGTGATTTGTCTGGCTTGTAACTTAGCTGGAGAGTCTTTTCTGAAGCAGGAATCCAGGCAGGGCTGGGATGGATGTGAGGGGACCCTTTGGGGATCGGCCTGGCGGGGAGAAAAGATTTGGCAGACAGGGAAAGGGCCTGACTGGATGTTTGTGGAGTGACCCGTTGAATGCATGACAGTCACAGAGAGCTCACAAACAACAGAAGGATCCCGAAGGACTTTAGATATGAATGAAGACAGAAATTTCCCTCTTTTGACCCTGTTGCTTTGCATCCTGGGGCGCAGTGATGCCTATTTTCTCTTGGGCATAAAAACCAGAAATTATTTTTTAAATATCTTTGTATTATTTGTGTGTCTGTATAAACCTCCATCATTTAAAAACAGGTTTCTTTTTTTTCTTTTAGAAAGGTCAACCAGCTTTATATTAGTGCAAAGCTACATCCTACTCCTTCAACCTGACCTTAAAGTCAACAGGACTGTAGTCTCAGCATCACAGTCAGATGCCAGGATGTGTATTAATTTCCCTCTGTGCTGAAGGAGAGCTATTCCCACTCATTTTGGAGAAGTGAAATCAGTATGCTGGGGGAAGGAACACCATGACCTGTTTCTTTCTGTTTCCTACGGATGTGTGTGGTGATTTGAATGTGAGACAAAACTGGAGATTGCTCTGGAAATTCTCATACAATTCACTCTCTCCTAAAGCTTGCGAGAACCATGAGGATCATGTCACAGTGTTACAGAAAATAACGGAGCCTTGAAATTAGGTGGAAAAGTCATAGAGAGAAATGGGGCTAAGCCAGGTTCCATGGAAATTATTTACCATTGTCTCTTTTATGCTGAAAACAGAACAGAGATAAAGCACTAACGAATATGGGAAGAAGCATCTCGTGTGTTGAAAGTTGAATAACCATTATGAATTGGTCAAAATAATGAAACAAATATTTATATGCAAGCCTGGAACAGAGACATTCTTGCCTTGGATGGTAAAGCTATTTGGGCTGGATTTATCATTCTCCTTGCTCCTATAGCCCTTCCCTCTTCTTCTTCCTGATCAGACCTGCAGTAACACACATGGATTTGCTGGCACTGATCCATCCAACACCTATGGCACCAAAACTGAACAACTACTTCACTTAAGAAGGGGACACTGGACCCAAAATAACAAGGGAAGTATTTATCTTCCCTGTGAGGGTGGAGAGGCCCTGGCACAGGTTGCCCAGAGAAGCTGTGGCTGCCCCATCCCTGGAAGTGTTCAAGGCCAGGCTGGATGGGGCTTGGAGCAACCTGGGGTAGGGGGAAGTGTCCCTGCCCATGGCAGGGGGTTGGAACAAGATGATTTTTAAGATCCCTTCCAATCCAAACCATTCCATGATTCTATGAAGTGGCAAAGAGGTAAAATGATTCATCAAGGAAAGGACACCACAAACGTTCCCCTTCTCTAGCTCGAAATACAACAGTCCCTCCCTAACAGGTTGTTATGGAGAGCTGGGGCTTTTAAGGAAATTACAGGGAAAAGCTAATGCCTCTTTTTCCCATTCATGGAATCAATGATTTCAATGACAGGTACTGAGAGCAGGACTCAAATAATTCTTCGGTCTAAAGGGAGAGTGCTCAATATCTCCATTTGGAGCAGAAAACCGTCTCCTGTTTTAGGTTTTTGTCTACGGGGAGCAGTGAGAGGGCTGTTTGTGTCTGGAGTCGGGCTGCAGATGCCCAAGTTTGCAGTAATTATGTAACTGGCAATGCCAAGCCTGTTAAACTTTAGATCAGCATTAAAAAAAGCAAGAGAAAGTTATCTACCTAATTGCCTGGAAAAAACGATGCCCCTCCATTTGCAAGAATGAGACAATATTAATTGTCTCTTAATAACACAAGATTGTTGTTCAAGAGCCTTGTTGGACTTTATTTTTCCCTTGAAAAGGAGAATAAAAAAAAAAACCAAAATAAAGAAAAGTGTGCAAAGGGAGAAGCTAATATAACTAGAAGTGAAATGTTAATGTTATTTCATTAAATGATTTGTGAAGAATGAGATAAGAGATCGACATTCTCAAAGAATAATTTCTTTAAATACCTTGTGCTCAAGATTCCCCTCTAGGCAACTTTTCATCTTTCTTCATTAAAAAAATAGCATTAAATTTTATTAAAGAGTCCCAATTAAGCTGGTAACTTGCTTCAAAGAGCATCCAGGCTTAGGGGGATATGTTAAACGTTAACAGTGATGGGAAGATTCACCCGTAGAGCTGATTTTAAAAACAGCATCTTTCTGACTGGTACAATTTGGTTTGCACACCCTTAAGGCATTCTCCCAGACCTACTGATACTTATTTTAGGAAGCAGCACATAAATTCTTGGCTTTAAGGTCAAGTAGATGGCGAAGTTGGCTGTAACAAATGCAAACTTTTCCCGATAGCTTTGGAAGACGTCAAAAACTAATTTCTAAAATGAGTGTTTCTCTTAGATCCTGAATTGGTCTGATTGGAGGGTGGCACCACACACACCTGGGGCAAACCCTGTGAATTTAGCTTGCCTTGAATTTAGCTTGCCTCTTGCTGGTTAAGTGGAGCTGGCAGTAAACACAACACCTCAAAAATTATACACAGAGTCTTGGCTGGAGACAGCTCACAGGAAGAAAGATGTTGGTCCCATCTTAATTCTCACAGTCAAAACCAGTAGGAAAGCGCACACATTACATTGTTTTCAGGGGAATACTCAGAGTATGAGGCTTGAAAACAAAAGACAGGGGTTACCAAGGACCCTCATAGCCTGGTGCTTGGGAAAAGGGCTGGAGGGGTGCAGGGTGCTCCTGAGCACACCAGCAGCCCCTGGGAGAGGTGAGAAGTTGTCTGGTGACGGGGGCAAAGAGGCAGAACATGTGATGTTCTGACAGGAGCGGAAAAGTGCCTTGGGATCCTACATGGCATGAAGTGAGTGCCCGACCTGGCCAAATGCTCTTCTGCTGGTGCCTGACTGTGGGAGAGGGATGACCAACACTCCACCTTCATCACTTCATGTTCCGGGGAAGAAGAGCGAGATATAAACACAAATATCGCGAACCCATTCAAAAGATTCAGTAAGCCACAGTCTGAACTCTGTGGAAAACCTGAGGGGAAAAATGGAAGGGGAAAAATTCCGAGAAAACCACTTGCTATGCATCTTGTGCACTGACAATAGATAAATAGGACGGGAAGAAAAAACTGCAGCACTCCAGGTCCCTGCTGATCCCAGGGGAAGCAGAGAATGGGAAGAGGAGTGAAGGACAGGTCTTCCACTTGAGAAAGCCATCTTAAATCCAGACTTCTCCTACCCTCTCTTGTTCCTGTGGCAGATCTCCTCTCCGAACGATGCTGCACAAGGAGATTATTTATGCAGCCATCCAAATGTCACATTCATATTTAGACACTGATATAGTCCTTTGCTTTACATTCACATCCTGCATTTCCTTCAGTTCTAATCGAGTGCTAATTTCACATTCATTCTTCATAGCCACGTTTAGACAAGACACCCAGTGGTACATACTTAGGGGGGGTCTATTATTATTTCTTTTTTATCAGAGTGTGTCATTCCCTGGTAAAGGATGTGCTGCCTGCAATGTAATTTTATATGCTGGATAACACTTGCATTGACTGGGAGGCACACAAGTCAATTGCATATTGTATTGCAGATTATTTTATATTTATTATTTGCTGTCAAAGTGATTTTGAAAACCAATGCTTATGCGCTGTGTGTACTTTACTATAAATAGGGGGGCTCCTGGAGAAGGTACAGGGAACAGGATAAATTTAATTTGACAATTCTGTCAGAGGTAACCTCCACTTCTTTCCAATCTGCCACTTGCAACAAACGAGCCAAACTGGTGTTGAATGCAGAGAAAAAGAGCTGGAGAGGCTCAGTAGTAAATATTACAGTGGGCAGATGCGGGAAGGTTTGCTTCACCAGTTTAGGAAGGTGCACGGCAGGACTACATTTTCCTAAGAAAATGATTAATAGCACCCCTGAGATAATGCCTCCTCTTTTTCAGCTCTTTTTTCCCCCCTTGTTTAATTCCTCTTACAGGAGTAAGGTTTAAAATGATACTTTTCTCCCTCTTTCAATGAGACAGCACATCTCACGAGGGAAAAATCAATTCTAAGTGGGAATTGTGTATATTGCAACATTTATATACAATAATTCTCCCCTCCTCTCCCTTGTACACATCTCCATCAGGGACAAATAATGGAGCCAATTTGCTGGGAGCACAACGTGGCAGCAGCTTTGCCTGTTCTGCCCCGAGGCTGGCTGAGCAAATTTACCTCTTCTCAGGCAACAGGAGGCTGCTGAGAAGTTCTTATCAGCCCAGGACATACGGGGGCTGATGAGTGGAAGGAGAGCAGAACAACATTCCCTGGAAGTGGTCTAAAACCTTGTTCTGGTGCAATTATGAGTGATGCTATGGCTTGTCTCACCACGTTCCTTCTTTTCCTGGGGCCTTCTCACTCACTCCCTTCCCTGAGAGCTGGCGCTGCCACCCAGGTGACTGTGGGCTGCCTGCTAAGCCAGGTGGGTCCAACCTGAATGGAAACCAGGGAGAGCTGGATCCAACCTGAATGGAAACCAGGGAGAGCTGGATCCAACCTGAATGGAAACCAGGGAGAGCTGGATCCAACCCGAATGGAAACCAGGGAGAGCTGGATCCAACCTGGATGGAAACCAGGGAGAAGTGGATCCAACCTGGATGGAAACCAGGGAGAGCTGGATCCAACCTGAATGGAAACCAGGGAGGACTTGTTTCTCCACCTTCACTTCCTCACCCTTCCATGCCTGCACATGCACATTTTTTAAATGAAAACAAACCAAACAAAAAATTAAACTGGTGTTTACAAATGAGGTGCCATGAGCACACGTGTTCTGGATGGAGAAGCCAGGAGATCATATTTGATGGGGATCAAAAAGCCCAGCAACACCCTTTTATCCTCTCCTTCTTCTGAAAAATTGTTGCTGCTGCAGCTCATCTACCCTGGTTCAGGGACTAGGACAGACCCTGTGTGACAGCACAGCTTCTGGAGGGGGTGGCTGGAGGAAAAAGCAATTACATTTTATGTTCTATCTTCCCCTCTGCTTTCTTTTCATTATCCTATAAACCTTAACAGGGAATAATCAAGAGAGGCTCCCTGGCTGCACTGCAAGTTTACTGAGGTCAAAGCTGCTTGAACTTGCAACTTTACCTTAACTATCCTGTCAAGACAACACATGGGCCTGCTCTCCAAATTGATTACATAAATCTTCAACACAACTGTTAATCACACTCCTTATTCCAGCTTATCTTTCCCCAAAGATAAAGCATGGCTGCTTGGCTGTTTATCATAGTGTTGGCATGGTTTTATCTGCCTTGAAACTTCAGGCTCCCCCTGCCCAGAGGTGTGACAATTAACAGGAATCAGAATCACATTTTTATAGATAAAGTAAGATTTTGCTGAAGAGTCTTTGTAACACAGAAAAAATAGGAAAAGGCCATTATTATGCTTATTTGGTAAAGATCTCTTGTCAGCAGTTGCTTCATATATACCCTAATTTAGGTAATGTTTCTATTGAATGATCAGGACTCCATTTCTCAAGTCAGGAACAATTACAAATTAACTCTATTTCTTATTTCTAGGGTTACCCCTGCACTAAGCCCAAGTTGACAACTCAAAATCCTTCCAAGCTGTTCTCTGTAAAAGAGAGGAAAAGGGAATTTAAGAATTAAAAACCAGCCACTGTTTCTAGCCACAATAATAGATATCCCCTTAATGCTCCCGGGAGGCTTAACAACAAGAAAAAAATCACTTTTCTGAAGGACATGGTGACAGAAGAAACTGAAAATTATGTGGACCTTCAGTGCCTAGGGAATGAAACATAATATTAAAAGAGTAGGCATCTACCTCACATGGTGGGATGTGCTTTATATTTATCAGCTTCTGGCTTCTTGTTGGCCTCGAAGGATGAATCCACCATTAACCTCAAGCAGTGTCTTTAATTTGCCTGAGGTCCTGACATGGCTCCTGGATGCCTTCATGATGATATTTAGCAAGAGCTGTTCTAGAAAAAAACAAAGAGGTGTGGTGTTTCTGCCTGAAGGGCCCTTGGGAGCTGGAGGGGAAGGCAAAGCAGGTGGTGGTGTCAGCAATGCTCCGAAGCCTGAAGAAAACCTTGCAGCAGAAACATCACCTTTCATGCTCCCTTCTCTTCACGGCACCTCTGGTTTTCTAATGTGCATTTCCCTCACTGTATTTTTATTTTGCTTTCTGCATAATGATGAAAACACAGGGCTGGGTTTGCATTGTCTGGTTTTTTTTTTACGTGATATCTATAATTGACTTCTGGAGCACAACGGCGTTCACTGAGTGAATTGATTTAAAATTGCTGTAATAATATTGCAAAATTCCTTTATTAGTGCTGGAGTACATCAAGAAGAGTCAGTGAGATTGCCATCTAGGATAATAAACACTTAGAGGCAAGTGCAAGCAGCCCACAAAAAGCAGCAATTTTGCAACTCCTTTTCTCTTTCATTCTGTTTCTCCAACAGCCACTGGCCCATCGTCACCCCAAATTAGATGGCACCTACAGGAGCCATCTGGAAGGATCTGTTTTTCATATATAACCCAAGTATTTGAAGAATTTGAGAGAGAGAAGAGCTGGGAGGATACAGAACCACCAGCACAGTGAACTGAGCTCGTAGTTCCTCATTATGTGCTAATGCTGGGAAGAGGAGGTTGATTCTCCCTCTCTTTATATCAGCATAAATTCAGAATCACTTGGATGACTCAGAGAGCAAGGCAGGATGCTGAGCTGAATGGTCAAGCCTTAAATCCCATTTCCAGGACACAGTCCAAGAGATCCTTTCAAAGAATTCCAGGCCATCATTGCATTGACTTCAGAAGGATTTGGACTGGACCCATTTTCTCACAAAGCAGGAGGAACAAGGCTTAGACACCTCCCATGGTGTGCATGCAGGCAGCCCTGCCTGGCTGATCTGCTGAGTTCAGCCCACAGACTACTGAAAAACAAAGCATCCATTCCCTGAAGGCTCTGTGCCATGATCACTGTTTGAACCACTAAACAAAGCTGGCACCAGGAAACAGTTATTATTATAAGCCTTATTATGTAATTGTTCCTTATGTTTTAATTTTTGACTTCTAGATGAAATATTTCAAGGGTATTCTACTGGATATTTTCCATGAGAATTAAGGCTGTGCACAGCTGTGCTATTTTAACTGCCCTGCTTGGTCCAGGCTGTTTGCAGAGCTATCACAGGGGCTCTCCAAGCTACTGTGTTTCGCTGAGCTTCCAAATTAAATTACAACACATCACACTCACCTAAATTACACATCCCATACTCAGATCGTACACAACTGAAAAAATCACTTGTTAGCATAATTAATGCAATTATAGTCAGCAAATTTCAGATTCACTGGTGGCTCAAACCTCAAACAAAGGAGTATTTTTAGAACTACATAAATCCCATGGGATCCATTTACTCCTAGAAAATCAGGATTTATTGATACCTATCACATCCCTGGTAACTAAACCGTATCGGGTACCTCCATTGCAGTGATAACTGGTGGGAGTCTGTCTGAGGGGGGCTGCCCTACCTCCTTCACTTAGGGAGGCTTATTGCTATAGCAACAACTACATCCTGTGATTTGCTTGCTACAAACACCAGCAAAAAATATTCTGAAATGATCCATGCAAAAAACAACTGTTCCTTTGACCTGACACAATTAATGTGTTCAAATCTGAATTATTTCTGCCACAGGTTAAGCATTCTGAATTCAAATGACTCATCTGCAAAAAGAAGAAGTCCCACTGTGCTTTGGATTAAGGAGGGAAACCCTTTTTTCGAGCTCTTACTGTCCTCTGTGCCACGTCTGAACTTCACCAGAGTCAGAAATAGGGAACACCTTGGTCTGAGTGGTGGGAGAGACCACTCAGACAGAGAAAGGAGCAGGACTTTTCCACTCAGGCCCCAACCACAGAGCACAGCCATCCCTTCCTGGTATTATTCCTGCCTTAGCATTTCCTTGCCCAAGGCTTAGAAGTCACAGGGACGAGATGTGCCCCCTCTGTTTGGAAGGGATGGGGTAATTCCATAATCACTCGCCTGCTGTCCTACTCGAAATTTTAAAAAAGAGGAAAGTTGACACTGTCCAAATGACCAGCAGCCCAGACTCACCACGTGAGTGACCTCGAGTGGGGTTGCTCAGTTTAACCTCTGCATTCCCAGCGTTGCTGTCTGGAGGCATCCAAAAGCAGCCTTAAGACGGATATTAGCAGCACCATCAAAGTGTTTGTCAAAGGATCTTGAGGAGAGAAATGAAAAGATTTAATTCCTCCTTCCCCCTCTTCCCTGCAGTATCCCAGTGCAAGGAATGAGGAAGCAAAATTTGGAAGAAGACGTGGGGCAGGACTGGGCATTCCATATTCCCCTCCTCCCCTCCCAGGAGGGAGAGAACAGACCCCTCGCAATGCAGAGTAACAAAATTTCACTTTATTTTTAAGCTTACCTGTGAGCCAAGAAAGGAAAGAAGGTAGGGCAGGTAGGTGGGGAGCAAAGCTGAGAAGAAAGATCTGTGCTACAGAAGGCATTTTATCTTTTTATCATTTTCTCTTGATACTGCAGATCTCTCTTGTTAAGTACTTCCTTTTCATGTCTCCTAATGTCTACTGACAACTGAGGTGAATGAACCAACAACCATTTATTCTACTCCTAAAGGAGTGGCAGTAATGAAATTCAAGGAGCAAAAGATACCAGCATTGCCAGTTCTGGCCTCAGCAGAAGCAGCATCTTCCAGGGACCAGGACAGGTCTTTTGAAAGCAGCATGTAATGGGGAATGTGACAGCAGCCTGATGATCTCATGGAAATTTCCTCTTTCCCATGTAAATATTACTTCTTAGTCCACATTTCCAGCATCAGAGCACTTAAGTTATGATGTCCCTCTCTCAGCTGAGAAACTCAGTGTGTGTTTCCCAACTGGAGTTTGGGTATTTCTGGGAATTTACGTTTGAGGCAACTATCGGGAGTGAGGCTAAATGTAAGAACAGTGTCTCTGTGGAGGGATTCCCAACCAAACTCTACAAACTGTTGCTGAATAAAGAACTGTCTTGATCCTCCCACCAAAAGGCCTCTCACTAACTGAGCATCTTTCAAACGGTTTAAAAATGGAATTGTAAATTCAGCACAGAAACTAAAAATGTCTTACAGCCTTGCTTTCCTTCCATGCAATGAGTAAACATTCAACAAGAGAGGCAACTTCATGTGTTCAAGTTTGAAAGTTGTCAACTACTGCAAGAAATCCCCCCTTTCACCACTTCCGTTCAAAGCAAGATGGCATCAATTTGGGATATGAATGATCTGTTGCAGAGAATCTGATTCAGAGCCTCATAAAGGCAAATGCATCACTCTGACCCATCTGTTCTATGGACATAATCTTAATTGCAAACATAGGGTCACATCCCAGTAAATCAGCCATGCTGCAGTGAAGGTGCCTACGTTTATGCCAGCTGAACATTTACCCAGGACTGCCCACGATCATTTCTCAGCAGAATTTAGGGACAAAAAGAACAAGGAGATTGCTCTCGACTCCATTTTTCCTTACAGTGACTCATATTTATTTAACCTAACACTCTGCATGGGTGAAATCCAAGTCTCACTCCCATAAACTCAAAACTTCCATGGACCACTATACATATGGCATAAGACAACAGAGATATTTGGGATGAATGGCAAGCCATGTAAACACTAAGGAGAAATATATATCAAGCCACAGAAGAAATGCCATAGGATCTGTTCCAGGCTTGCAGAGCCGAGCGTGCAGAATCTGAGCATCGTTAGTCTCCAAATAAAGGTAAATTATTAGGAAGGATAGAGAGGAGAAAGCATCTCCACGATTCCCACTTCCCCAAATGGCACAGGCACAGATGATCTCATTAGCTCATCTGTGTAATTTGCACTTCTAATATGGCTGAGGAATAAAACAAATATGCAGAAATAAGCAACAGGATGGGGACAGAAGAGGGGGAAACCTCACAGCCCTCTCTCATCTAAGCTCCTTCTTTCCTTGCCAAATGTTATACTCCTTTCCTGGGAACCCCTCCAAGTTTGTGTCTCCAGATGCCACATTGCAGCAGGCTGCCTGGAATCCCTCCTACCCACCTCCACATCACTCATGCTGAACAGGCAGGGCAAACACAGGGTGAAGGCAGAGTTTTATCCTTATTTATTTCCAGATGGAAAATTGAGCTGTGGAAAGAGCCAACAAAGAAAAACAGCCCAGCAAAACAAGCAACTGAAACGAAACAACTAAACCAAAAACCACCCTTAACCATCTTGATAACAGACTCTCCTTTGGGGAAAAAAATTGAAATACAAGTCACGGGTTCAAGTTTGGAAGTGTCGACACCTGGGGTGTGTTTTCTTCTGTTAACTTGGGGTTCTGGCAGGTAACTTACAGAAGGGAGGCATGAGGGAATCCCTCATTACAAGCAAATATGAAAATAATGATCAAAACCACGTGCAACTGAAGCCGAATGGGATTCGCTCTTTGCTGACTCTTTGGGCATCCTGGCTAACTGCGAGCATTCATTCGAGCCAGGACCACGGAACTGTAGGCTCCTGTCAGGGCACCAACCTTAAATATGTAAGTATTTAATACCAGTCTTAAATGCTAAGTACCTGACAGTCTACAGAGGAAGTTTAGGCTGAGATCTACGAGCTGGTGACCAACATGTGAGTGGGTGAAGCTAAATGAGGCGAACCCCTCTCTTCCCCAGGGGCAAGACCTGGACCATCAGTACATCATTCTCCTCCTCTTTTTGGAGGAAACTTAGAGTGACTCTTGCTCCATTTGGGGCCTGAACTTAGGTGGGCTGGAGCTGGGCCAAGGAACTGGTGGCTTCCTGGGAGCAAAGTAATGGGATCCACAGTTAACAAAGAAACACATTGATCTTTAGTATTTTTGACACTTAAAAAAGCACCTGACTTAACTACAGATAAATCTGGTTGAAGAGGTAAATGCAACCAGACCTAGTTAGAGAAGCGAACTGGTGTAACACAGCCTCCTTTCATCCTCTCCCTACATATCTCCCAAGACCGCTGCTATCCCATCTATGTCTCTCTACCTAATTTTCATTTTCAAATGTACTTTAATGACTGCAAGTAGGTCTGTAGTCCAGAAATAGAAGTCTCAAAGCGCAGAGGGCATTATGTTCCCATCCACCTTACAGGGCAGGTTGGAGTAGAGTCCAGACCCAAATTACCTGAGTATTAGATGAGACCCCTATGCCATATTTCATTTTAGTCCCCTTTTAGGTGCTATTTTACAGCACCCAGCTGGCCTTCAGTCCCAGTAAGAAACACTCTCATGTCTGATTCTTTCCATCCTTTTCTATTTTTCTCTCTCCTCTCCTTCCTTTGCACAAGGAACGGTTGGTAAAAATTTATTGTGGGTGGGATTTTGAGGCCTGCATCCCATTAAATTTAATGGGAACTGAGCATCTAAATCCCTTAGGCAGCTTGAAAATTCCAGCCTCTATTACTAATGCTCTTCTCATTATAACAAGATTTGTACATGACAGCTCAAGAGCTCTGACTCTGCTTTCAGTGATGTGGCTCTGCGCGGTGCCGCTGACGGCACCCAGTGTAGGCTGCCCTGCTCACGGCTCATCTTGTCACAGGCTCTGCTAACACGAGACCAGAAAGCAGCCTGTAATTCCATTATGACTGCTGAACTTTCTCGTAGGGGCCTTTCCACGAGGCAAAGATAATGCCCAGTAAATCTGCCTTTGTTGTGATTGTTTGAGAACCATTTAATTTTAATTGCGATCATCGGCTTCTGGTGCGCAGCCTGCGGTAGGATGGACGTGGCTGTGTTGCTCAGCTGCATCATCATAGCAAGAGTTTTTTGAGGGACATTATAGACTTTGCTGGGCTGTCAGAACGGCCAGATTCCACCACATTACATTTTTCATCAGCATTCTGCTTAATTTACTGAAATTGTAATTTACCAAGAGGGCATGACTGGAAAGAGAATGGCTTTTTAAAATGTCCTGCACATCCTGCAGGTCTTCGTTGGTAAGGTGTTTAACCATGCTGGTGTTAATCACACCTGACAGGGCAACCATTCTCATTCTCATCAGAGATTTTCCTTCCCTTTTCATGTCACTCTGGTCCAATTGTGCTGTGGAATAAAAGGGGTTTGAAAACCTCTAGAAAACCTGGGGAAAAGCAAAGAGCAGTTGGAATGTCAAGATGAAACCTTACCATCTTGTACATGCACTGAGGAGAATGGGACTCCTGGAAAGGCACAGTTTCTTTATATTAAACTAGGGTTGCTCAGCACCTTGGTTTTTGCTTCCATTGTTCTTCCAAGGTGTCACATGTAGCTGTCTCCTGCTCACAGGATGTGTGTGTGACTGGCTCTGAACTCTAACCATCAGATCTTTAAAGTTATTCTGGTGCCTCCTCTTGAAGGTCTCAATTCTCAGAGAAGTCAGATGAAACTGTCCTTGGGGTATCTGAGACTGTGTTCACAGTATGAGGGACAGATTTATAACTGACTTTTTTTTATATCTTTCTTTCTTTACCCATTACTGCTACAGCTGATATTGGAGCCGAGGACTTCAGGATCTCCTTGTGCAGTTATGAAATTACTGGAATAAACTGTATCAGGACCTTTGGCCAGGTACCTGCGGCACTGGTCACAACAAAGGGCTGGGTGTGCATTTTGCTGGATTCTGTGTCCTGCTTGGAGAAGAGATTACCTGCCCTTGCCTGGATACCCACTGCCTTTGCCTCCTCACTCACTGAGATTCTGGGGGGAGATGAAGAGGGGGAAAATGATGTCTCTGTCTCCTCCCTGCCTCAGCTACAGATTTAGGCAGTGAGTTTGCTGGGCTCTCTGCACACAGAGCCAGAATGCACACACTTCAGTACTCCTCGTATAAACCTCAATCTTCTGCCCTTGAACTAGGACATACCTTTCTTTGAATTTATTTTTCAGTTTTCAAGGAAGGCTCCTGGGGAAAAAAACCAGCTCTATAACTCCACTGGTCCCAAGAAAAAAAAAAAATGAGCCGTCCTTTAAGGGAAGTCAATCCTTTTTCCAGGGGTCCTCTGGAGCTGCTACTGCAAGAGGCTTTAGAAAGAAGTAGGCAAGTTTGCTCCAGTGCTGCAGCACCTCTGAGCTGTGAGATAAGGCAGAAGGGAGGCCGGGAGAGGGCTGAGACAAAAATTAGCCAGACTCTTTGAAAATACACTTGCTAACCCCAGTGATGAAGAGACACCAACAGTTCATCCTTAAAGCCCGTGAAGGAGAGGGGACCAGCTCTAGCTGCTTCCTTCTCATGCTCTGTAGACAAACTAGCTGGGGATCCCTGTGAGGGAGCTGTGCTGGTCCAGCTCCTTGCCAAGGTAATGATCCTGCACCTCATCTGTGCTGCTTGGCTGCTCCCCAGCAGCGCTTCTCCATGGGCAATGCTCAAGGAAGAGCTGAGCAAACTGCAGGAATTCACAGCCCCTGGAGCCAAATGCAGCCATCCTGCTTGAGAACTGCAAACATTGAGGCACTTTGCATTGCAGCTCATCCTTGCCCCCTTGCTGGCTGAATTATTCCTTCTGTTGATGATGAGAGGGACCCAGAGCAATCTCTGCAGGTCTCAGCTGTGCTGGGTGGGAGCTGTGGATCCTACTGCGTGGCCAGGGTTGTGCTGACCTCTCTGCTGCCATTCACTGGGCTTCTGCACAGAAGTGCAGAACATCCAGGCGTTGTTGCCATGCAGGAAAACTCATAACTTGAAACAAACTTGGATCAGGCTGTTTAAGATGTGTTAAACTTTGCTTTCCTAGCAAGAGCGAGCTCAAAACCCCACAAAATCCCTGCTTACATCTTTCACTTTAACTAGACAGATGATTATTTTTATCTGCAGCTACCATACACCATTTATTTAGGCAAAACCATTCTTGGACTTCAGATGGAGTTTTGTCTCCAATAAACAACAAAATGGCTCTCTAGCTGCATTAATATTAGGCTGTCACTAGTTAGATAAGGCTGATACATTGGTACTTCTCTGCCAGCAAGGGACAGTCTCTGGCCAGCATTGTTTGCTTTCAAATGCTGAAACTTCAGTCCCTCAGTCCCCAACTTTTCATCAGGAAATAAATGAGCAGTGGGTTGGGGGAATGGAGCCCGGAGAAAGTGCTAAGGGTAAAGGTAAGCAAGGCAAGTAAAGATGTTAAAGCACATTCAGGTTAATGCAGAATGAGATGTTCGGAGCATGAAAAAGTCTGGGATTCTCTGCTAGCGTGCTGCAGAGAGCTGGGAGGCATTTCAGGGGAGTTAAACAAGGGAAAATGGATCTGCAGCTGGGTGTTTCCCTGGGTCCAGAGATCCACACAGTATTTTAGGACATCTTTCCCTGGGATTGTAGCTGGGAATGCAGCAGCAGGTCATCTGAAGCAGCTTTCTGTGCAAACCCCCTGTTTGTTCTGGCAGCTTGGGGGAAACTCAGAATCCTCTCCGTGATGTGTTCATGGCTTCACGGGCTGCATGACAAAATTCCAAGTAATTAAAGAGCTGATAAAAATGCTGTTAAAACAGCCAATATCTCTTCAGGACACTTCAGATAAGCTGATCATTGCATCTTCAGAACAATGATGCCTTCTTTGAAGACAGAGATGAAAAACAAGATGAGTCGCTGCTATATCTGATATGAGATGAACAGAAATCTGTATGATGTTATTAGAGATACGAATGACACTGCAGTTATGGCTGCTGGAATTGTAGCAGGAAGGCTTTAATGTTCTAGATGGAAATAGGAAAACAAATGCTACTTCTTACACAGAGCCTCAGACACTTGATTATGATTATCAACGCATTTTTTTGCTGCATGGACTCTGGGTAAAGGAGATGCTTAATATTTGGCTTTAGGGGAGCAATAAATTCAGATAGGAACTCTACTTATAAGGAGTTATTTTGTTGTAAGTGAATTCACATGAGTCTATTTTCCTCAAGTTAAAAGCAAATTTAAAGAAAAATCTATAAGCGATGTTTCTCCAAAAGGGAAAATTGAAAATTTTCTAGATTAATATTCAGTGGAATTATCTGAAATGAAAAGCTAAGTGACCAAGCTGCAGAAGCACTGCATGTCTTTAAGCTATAGATTCAGCCGTTACCTGGAAATGAACTAGGAAATAATTCTCCTCTCCTTCTCAGTGCTGGGGCCAGCACTTGCAGATTAACCTGGGCATTTGGTGAAAGTTTAGAGGCCAGCGAGAAAAAGTCCAATGAAGAACCACAATAATAACAAAAGTTCTGAAAAAGCATGAGAAAAAGCATGAAAATAACTCTCAAGGGGCTTACATGAAAGCAAAGGAGATTTTAGTTAGAGACTCAGGAAAAGTCTCCGACGTGAAAGCAGTGAAATACTGGGCTAAACTCTTAGGTGATGGAAATCCCCATGCAGTAAGGTTTGAAGAACAGATCAGGCAGACAGACCTTAGGAGCAGTTAATTACATGTTCACCTCCTTTGAGGCAGAGAGATGGATTAGACGATCTCCCAAGGTCCCTTCCACCCTTGTAATTCCTATTTCCTCTCTGTAGCATCTCCTGCTTTTTCGCTTCTTTAATGGGGCAGAGGACAGAGACAGTGCAAGGGGGTATTTCGGGTGCTTATCCAGCAGGATGAAGGACACAGCAAGCAGAACTAACTGAAACCCGAAGTCCAGAGGAAAATTAACTTATGACTGACATCTTGGGCAGGGCAACAGAGAATATATATTGCATCCTGTCCTGACTGCCCTTAACATTTCCCCTGAGCTGGGTAATTCTCGGTAACATCTTTGAGGAAAGGAATCCACAAGCTACAGGCAACTTGGAGCTGGTTTGAACGACAACACAAATAAAACACCCTATATTTAAGGTTTTTCTAGCCTTTTGCTCTTTACATTTTCCCCTGATCCTTAAAGACTGGTATTTTCTCTGCTGTATGCCACAAAAGAAACACTCCTCATGAAAACAGGAATTTAAAATATAGGGCGTTTGGTATAATCCACTTTCTTAAAATTAGTAATTATCGAGGCAAGTATGGTGCATTTCCAAGGCAGTGTCTGGTGTTACTAGACTGATTCATTCATACCATGCTATTATTGGGCCTCAAATCTCTGTATCTCAGGCTGTTTGTTAAAAATAAAGTGCTTCAGCATAAAGGGGAGTGAACCAGCTGGGATGATTCAGCCCACTCGGGGTACTATATATTTCTTCTCTGCTCCATCAGTGCCTCTGAACTGCAGTTCCCAAAGCAACCAAGCCTCAGTCTTCAACCCCAATCTTACATCTGTCAAGGGAAGGGATAAGAAGGGCTTTACACCGATTTGTGTCCTCGATAATCCCTATTCCGCAGCTGCTTGTTTCTACAAGAGGGTGGAGGGTGAAGCCTGCGGTGTGTTAATTCCTGCAGGGTTATATATGGCTGCACAGCAGCTGTTTGCCCATAAAGCAGCACCAAACATGTATTATTCCCCTATATCACCCCAGTGTTCTTTACCTCAGGTGTTGCGATGATACACGGCGCGTTGGATCGCTTCTCTGGCCCGTGAGCTGTATATTGCAGCCCCCAGCCAGGCATTTGCAACACTGATCTCTGTTACTTGGCTCTCCAGACTGTCCAGAATGGAAATTCCAAGCAGTAAAATACTTGCTAGAGTTCCATGCCGTCATCAGTTCCCCTCTCTCTTCTCCACAGCTACTACTACATGCAGCAAGAGATGAGCTAACAGCTGGATTTCATTATGAAATGCTTTCTTACTTGTTCCCCTAAAATAAATAAAAATAAAATGTAAGCAATCCTATTTTCGGTGAGAGAAAAGGCTGCTGTCATGCTGGTGTGGTGTATAATGGAATACAGTAGCACCGTATTTCATTATGATTCAGTGTGTTTTCATTTTAGTTGCCAAGGATTCAACGGCTTAACATGAATTCTAAATTAAGATTAGTATTCCAAATAAAATATTTTTGAAATATGTGTATTTCCCATTTCATTCTAATGAGCTTCAGCTAATGCATAGCAGTGCTCGTGGGTGTAATTTGAGCTTGGGAGTGACACAGTGAAATGCAGTCCTTTGGGACCATCTGGGCACGTAAAAATGAGGGGCACAGACATCTGGGTCAGCAATTCTGCTCAGCATGGGCTCCACAGCCATCAGAGCCATGATGCAGGAGGCCTGGCACAGCTGCAGGTTTCCTCAGCCTCTGGCTTTTACAGGACTTCCCAGGACAAGAGTTTGCATGTGAGGATGCTCCATAAGGAGTGAGTGGTGTGACATGGGGTGATGCTTCCCCACCGCCTGCTCAGGTAGCACAGAGCAGGAAGGAGCCACAGCTCCGTGTTTCAGTCACCACTCACCTTGGTAGGTTCTGAGAAGGCCAACAGAATCATCTCCTTCCACGCTCTGGAGGTGACCTCTCCAGCATCCCAACACCACCAGCAGCTGCCACGCTGCTCTCAGTTCATTCCCTTGAATTGCTGCAGCAATTAATCAGGCTCACATCAATTGCCTTTTTCTACCTTGAGATTTCCACCTTATCAGTCTACAGCAGCCACTCCAAGGGACACACTTCTCCCTGACCCCTGCTCCAGGTCCAGCTGCATCGCCCTGCTCCCAGCACCGCCAGGGTTTCCCACAAGGCACCGAAACAAGCACAGAACAAGCAGGATCTCAGGTTTGTGAGAAAGATTCATCCCTCTCATGGCATGGAGGGCGAGCACCTGCAGGTCTCACCTCTCCTCCAGCACTCCGCAATGTCACATTTTTGCTGAACAGTAAGAAAAAAAATATTCAAAATTCAGCCCATATTGGGACCACCCATGGCAAGAAAAATGACTAATGCCCAGAGTTATGAAGTAGCCATGACTTTCTGACAACCTCACTCCCAGAGGATCCTTTTTGTATCCTCTGCTGTTTGCCTTTTCTCTCCTCATCTTTTAAGACTGAATAAAATGCTTACTGAGTGGACTTGAGGCCCGCAGCTGAAGGAAGATGTATTTCTAGCTAATGGTCTTTTTAAAGAACTACCTAGAAAAGAGGTGATAGCACTAAGCAGCGAGTAGCTCTGTAATTAGTGGGAATCATACGGGAACAAGACTGATAAACTGGGGCCAGGAAAACGCTGGAAAGAGAGCAAGTGAGGAAGGCAACATGCAAAGGAAAAGGAGAGGTAGCCTGGAGGCTGGTGGGTACAAAAAGAAGGCCATTGTACAACACTGGGCAGACCTCAGTGAGGTACAGTATCCATGATGACGTGGCTGTGGCCAGTGAGGCACAAGAGAAATGGCCAGACCACGCATGACTCCTGGAAAGAGGGCACATCCATAAACCAGCAGGCATCTCCCATAGCTCAGGCAGTCACTTGATCCCTTACACAAGGGGACAATAAATTGAAGTGCCTTATCACTGAGCTTATGACAGAGCAGAAAATCCGGTGACGTTAACTACTTACACACCACTGGAATGAAAAATCCAGGCAACACTTCACTGCTGCTAGGGTGAAGCTTAGGGGTTAACTCAAGAAAACTAAAGGGACTTAAGAGTGGCTTATAAAGATGACAAAATGCAAATTCACAAGTCTGAGTCCTGGTATGAATAAAGAGCAGGGTTTTGACCAGTATATTTTGGACTGAGGAAACATCTCCCTGGCTCTCCACACTCCCTGACAGACCTCTGAGACCACAGAGAGAGAACATAAGCACATTTCCTAAGCTTCAAAAAATAATATCTGCCCCCAAAATCACTGCACATTCATAACAGTTTAGGCTAAGACAGCAGCCTGGCTGCAGCCAGCAATTCTGATGGACTGTGCTCCTGTTTGGCTTTTTGGCCACGTTATGCAATGGACAATATTTAATTAGACTCATCCTACTGTATTGAAAAGCAAATTACGGACTTGTCTAGATTACTGCAGATAGGCACCCAGACATGAGATAATTAGGCTGCTGTGAGGCACGTTTCAAATCTGTTCTGCCACTTGTCCCTTGTCACCCAAGGACTCCAACTCCGAGATCTGCGTCCCCTCTAAAATGGTCTCCTACGAGGTGTTCTACAGGCAGCCTGGAAAAAAGCTGCACCCAAGTTCTGGGTATGGGAAGTTATTAAAATAAATGCTGAGAGAGGAAATTAATGTGTTTTCTAAGACGGCATCATATTTTAGCACAGCAATTTATTCTCTGGGCCTCCGGAACAGATGCGGTTGATCCAGTGACAGGGTGTCAATACTCTGTTATTTTGTGCTGTAATAATTATGTTTCCCTCTGTGTTAGCCCACCACGCACTAATGGAAGCTCACAGATTCTGGGCAAAAGTGAGTTCAGATTACTCTGATTTCTACTTTCTGGTCATTTTTAAATGTTTTCTTACAGTGCTTGCTGAAGAACACTGATTTGAACGGCTAAAAATATTTTCTCAAAACACTCTTTTTTCAGAAACAGAAATGATTCATTGTTATAAATTGGCATCTAATGTCTTCAGGGTGTTTATGACTACAAAACCTAGACCTAATCTGTCTTTTTAGAGATTGTTTTCAAGTTAAGCATTAAAAAGAATTAACTAGAAACTTGAGAATAGTTATCAGCTTTCGCTCTTTTTTTTTTTCTGGGGAGCTCTCAGAAAATTAAAACATTTTCATTCTTATTATTTTTCTCATTAATATTTTAAAAAAAAAATCTTTGAAATAGACTGCAAAACTTTTCTCTTTTTATTTTTGGTGGAAAACAGGACTTTCAGCCACCTCTGGGGAAGCAAACTGCCTTGTTCAATGTGAGGCATGGACAGGAGGGGGAAGACAAGCAGAGGAGCTTTTATCATATGGTGAATTCCACGTGCCCATTCTTTAGTCTCCCACATTATCCACAGATTTCTCGAACTAATTAATCAGTAACATAATTTATCCTTGGCTTAACTTCCCTGGCATTGTACCAGGGACTGTATTCAGCCCCACTGTGCAATAAAATAATGCCCATTAACTTGCTCAGATTCGGTATGAGAAAGATCTACTCTTACCACACTGCTAGATATGCCCTTATTACTCTGATAAACTTCTATTATAATGACAGAAGCCCCAACTTCTTTTCTTCCTAGAACAACAATAATATATACACTCATTCCAAAGCTGTCGCCTTTCATTTGGAGATATGAGCTCCCAAATGATGGCATTTCTATAGTTACTAGAACTAAAGGGAAATTTTCCACTCGACTGTAGCAGAAGAGACAGAAATTCCAACCTGGAAGTGGCCACAATGCCATTCTCTCTCCTCTATCTCACCACGTTTCCTTCACTCAGGGAGAACCCTGGTGTTCTCCCTGTCTTCTGCCACATTTTATGATGATGCACTACAGCACTGCAGGACTGGAATACTGCACACCACAACTGGCTGCTGGAAAGGCTCTTTTAAATGTTTTTAGGTAATGTTTATCATTCAAGCAAAAGGCACTTCAGTGTTTTACTTCACATGAAAACATCTTGTTTTAGCCAGAACCAGCAAAACTCTCTAATTTCCACTGCTAAGGTTCAGCTCCAGAGCACCATTTCCAGTGTATGAGTTGTGGCACCTGTTCTTTTGCAGCTGTAGACCAGCACTTACGCGGATTTTATGGTCAGTTATTCTGAATTAAAACCCAGGGACACACGAGCACCAAAAGCCTGCGAGCCCAGCTTCAGTTGAAATAGGAATCTGAATATTCAGCATTTGAACATATGTTGGTGCTATGGCACCAAGTTTGCACAGTTCTGTGGAAAATTTAACCAAAAATCTTTTGATCTAACTATTGGTACTTGTATGGAACAGTTCTTCTGCCCAAGCTGCTTTGGCCATTGTGCTCAGACTCGAGCCCTGAGAAACAGTGCAAACAGCAGCTGTGCTGCTCTGTCTTTAACTTTGGTTAAGAATGGGCAGGAAATCCGTAATTCCTGGAGCTGCAGAAGATTCGGTGCTTTTCTCCTTTACACCCACTCCCAGAAGAGTTACAGTGAGTGTCCAAGCCTGGCTTGTTTTGGATGCTGAGCCGAGGTCCTGAGGGGTGCTTTCAAAACAAATCTGCTCTCACCTTCTCCTCAGACCTTGCCGTGGGAGTCTTTTGGACGCAGGGTCTGTGTTGGCTTTTCCTCTTGTATTTCTCTGTATATTGGTTTATGCACCTGCTGCTAAGGCTTCCCTTGTTCTTTTGCCTGGAAAATCCTCGACTTTGAAGGATAAGAAAAACACCCTGCTAGGAAGGACACTGAAGAAATCCGCAGTGCTTTTTTGGGGCTTTGGTAGGTATAACTGACCTAGATATCACAAGCAGCAGGAGGAGCAAAATGCAAATAACTCTCTCTCCCGCTATATAAAATTATTCCACACAACAGAAAACGAAGGGATCCGAAAGGTGAGGGAAGATTTATCAGGGAAGATGTGGGAATATTCTCTTTCCACTTGCCCAGCTGTGGATTTGTGATGTGCACAGCTGTGTCCTCTTTTTCACTGTTTGAACTGCTGTCTCTATAGCACGAGTCCCCTGCCTTCTTTTTCCTCCTAAAATCCTTGCTTCAGCTGGCTGTTCCTTATTAAGCTTCCCCCAGAGATATATGTATTTTTAAGATATTAAAATAAAGAAAGGAAAACTAGAAGAGGCCATGTGTCTGTGCACAAGCATGTGTGTGTGGCAGTCTGTCTCAGAAATAGTCTTTCCTTTCCCCTTTTGTTTTTTAATGTTTGCATAGAGAAAATAATAAAAAAAATCCCTTTGCCATTCCAGAGGCTTATAGCTCTGAACAAATGTTGCAATTATGCTTCTCAAAAGCAGATAAATGACAGGTGAAAAAATTTAACTCACTTAGACGAGGCGAGTTCAGAATATCTGTAATCAGCTCAAATTGCTTCAGTGAGTCCCCCCCCCTTCGGTTTGAGAGCTCAGAAATCATGATCACTTGGGCTTTTTCAGCACATTGTAATTAAGCTCCAATTTGTGATGTCTCTCAAGTCACATTTTTAACTTATATGTCTGCTGAAAGGATGCAGCCAGTGCTGTACAGTGAGATTATTTGTTCATACCTTTGTGTCACTGGTACCAGTCACCCAGAAACATAAAAAACACCTCAGGAATATGAGGGACTCTCAGGATTGCTCCCAAGGCCGGCCCTGGTACGTCTAGCACGGGGTCAGATCTTTGCAATACATTTAAGTGGTTCAATGCCAATAATAAAAGATATTTCAGGGGCGCTGCTGGGACAATTACAGCAGCTCCAAGGAAATATTTCAATCACCCCCCTCCCCAGAAGCTCTGCAGACATTTTGAGCCTGCACAGACAGTGTGACCAGCCAGGCTCCCCAGCCAGTGGTGCTGAGGACGCAGAGAAGGTCCCTCCGCCTTTCCTGTGATACCCTTCAAAAGCAATCCCAGAGGAGCCAAGGGATTACTCTGCAAACCCTGCCAGACCTTTCGGAGTGGATGCTGTGTGCAGGCAGAGTAGGTATCGCTGTCAAAGTGTCAGAGGGTAGAGCTGGCTCTGGTAAAACAAGAAAAGCAGTCGCTGATGAGCCTGTACCAGTTCCTTTTTCTGGCAAGTCACTGAGAATGAGCATGGTGAAGCAGCTTAAAACAGGCTTTAATTATCTCTCCAGCACTTCCATTATGCAATTTAGCCAAGGCACTGTGATTCAGCCCATTTTGCTTTCCTGTAGTCTATTACCCATGAGTCCAGAGAGCTTCTCTTTCATCCTTCCCTCCGTCTCCTCTCCCCTTTCCCTCTTTTTTCCTCGAGAATGAAAATTCCCAGAGGACTATAACTATGCAAGACCTCTGAAAGACACATTCCCAGGAGTTCAAGACAACACTGCATCCCCTCAAGTCCAGCACGGGAGAATTTTAAGCTCTATTAATGGGTCAAGTGACTGATAAGCTCAATTTGCCATCCCAGCAGACAGGTTTATGCCCTAAGCTAACATCACAGGCAAAGCCATAATGCAATTCCCAGGCTCTGCTTCCACCTGTGAACTGAGATACACTGTCAGAGCTCTTCCAGCAGGAAAAGTTTTACATCCTCCATGTGAACTCTTAAGTATTTCAAACAAACCCATACACTTATAAACTTAATTAGTCCACCATCGAGTTGTAGAAGTTTTAAAGTTAACACAGATGATACATATTTGATGCGAACCATTGTAACTTGACAATAAAAAGATTAGTTATAGTGCTCTAAAAATGTTAAGTCAGGTTTTTACAGCTGATCATTAATATTGGAAAATGTAGCTATGTTTTTATACTGCGTTGACTGACAAAAACAACCAGAATCTGAAGGAGACCAGAAAGTTTCCTTACTCTCTATTAATGGGTCTTAAATTGAAGCATTCAGAGGAATATCTTCTTAAAGGATATAAAATACTCCTGCAGTCCATAGTACTCCTTATAAATAGGTTAGTGATCACCAGAGACCTCGGGGTCAAAATGCACTATAACCATTGCGTGGGTAGCTGCAATGGTTCAAAAGAAGATGAGATCTGACGTCAGGAACAAAATAAAGATCTATTTCATAATGCTTTTGTAACAAACTTCCAATGGCATTCCAAAGTCAGGAGTAAAACCTCACTGGGGGGAGGATGGATGGGTACAATATTTACTGATCAGCTGCAGGAAATGTGGAGAGACAGGACACCACTGGCAATTAGGACTTTTTCAAGGTTCTGTGGACATAGTGACAGGCATCAGGATCTCCATGCACAGGAGCCCTCAGGAGAGAAAATCCAAATCAAATTTTGAAATCGCTCCCTTTAAGGTGTTCACCAGAATTGTGGCCAGTGGAAGTTCTGGTTAGGAATGGCTGTGCTGGAATTCATCTTATTCTCTCTGGAGATGAATTACACCAAATTTATTCAAAGCCACTCATAGCAACGAACTGGGAAACCCACATGGAGCTTCACTGGATTAAGTTAATTCGTGGGTATAACTATTTTGGACAAAATCTGAGCATCTCCAGGATGCCCAGGGCTCATCAGGGTTCTCCCCACCCTGCCCTCTCTTCTCTTGTGCCACTGCACATCTAACCTGCATTTCACTTTTCCTGGAATATCCTCAGGAAACTCATGGAGCCCCCAGGCCTATGATTTGCGTTTTTCTGCACTATTAATAACAGTGTGCTGAAGCCATAAAAGACCTATTGATGCCCTGATGGATTGTGAGAAAATGGAAAGTGATTTTTTTTCAAGGCTGCATTTTAAATCAGCTCATTACACATATTGTTTTATTTTATTTTGCACTGCATGACATCAGCATCCTCTGTTTGCTATTCACTGGAGGTTAAAACATCCAAATGTGTCCTGCTTCCAGGCCCACAGTCCAAGCTGTGATTTGGTTAAGCAAGATGGGCCAGATTTTCTCCTGGAAAAAATCCATTCAAAATCAGGAAAATTATTCATCCCAACAGATAATTTGGCTTGGAAATGATATTTTCTTTTAAAGTAATTTAGCAGAGGCCTGTGCAAATCCAAGCAAATTCACACTATGAGAGTTTTAATATAAAATCAAAATTAAGTTTGTATTTTTCCCAAGAGGCTCCTCATTTTCATTTGCACCAAACTCCTAAATAGATTTGTTACAGATAACCCTGTTGATGGTGATTTTATCTTTCTTTTCTTTTGCAGGTTTTGTTTTTTTCCCCAAAGAAGTCTAAGACTGGGAGATAAGCAGGGGCAGACCTGCACGAATGACATTTTCCTCATTATTTTGTCTCGTTCAGCTTAGAAAGAGGATTTGGGGAATTAAGAAGCTGAAATTTGAGAGTGGGGAGCCTGCACTGGGTGTGCATCTGGGATGGACTGGGCAAGGGACGGGTCTGAGGTGGCACTGACCAGTGAGACCCTTTGGAAGGCAGGACCTGGTGCTGGTGCCCGGCCCTGACGTGTCTGCAGAGCTCTCAGGGGAGAGGATGAGAGGAAGCACAGAATTCAATAACTTGGGAAGTCTCTGTGTTAAGAAGAGAAAGGTGCAGGGTGTTGTGGAATCAAATCCTGAAGCAGTGTCAGGAAGCTGGAGAAAATCCTTCCAGTCTCTTAAGCCAGAAGATCCTCTGGTTTATTTTATCCCTTGATTTTGAGCTACTTCAAGGTTTCAGATGGAGGAAATTGTGGGGACTGGATTAAGTACCACACTTGGCTTTCCCTCTTAAACCATGAGCATTAGATGGTCAACATATGAATATTTCCTGGTCAGAGCTATTTGCAAGTTCAAAATGCCAGCAATTGGTGAGCCTAAACTATTGATAACAAGTAAACATCTACTTTTGAAAAAAGACCCAAGAAGCCTTTATCTTGAGAAGCCCAGGAACAGAGTCAGAAACACGTGGCTTAACAGATTTCACAAGATAACCCCACCGAGGGATGAGAAGTTATCACACCTGCATTATCACATCTACAGCACCGAGAGATCCTGCTGTAATTTCGGCTAGAAAAACCTCAGCAAACCAGAGTCACCTGTGAGGTGTGGGACACAAACACAACAGCACGAGGAAAACTGCAACATATACAAGAGTGAATGAAGATATTGGTGATTCCACAGAACAAATCCTAACAGCACCAATAGGATCACTTTATACCTTCTCCTGATGCTACACCAGTCTGGTTACAGTAGTTCTCCGAGGGGCTGTCCAGAGCAACACACCCAAACTAGAAACTTCAATATTTCCATTTCTCATACAGCTACACTTGTGAGAAAAGCTCCGATAGTTCATACTTTATGTCCCTCCTGCCTTTTCTTCTTTCCAGCTTTCATGTTTCTTGAGATAAGTGTTTTTGTCACTCTCCTTAAAATGAATTACATGTGGTAAATACAGTCAGTGTGCTCTGATCTTGGCTTGGAGAAAGCTTCTTGGCCTGGTTAAAAAAAACCCACAGCATTTAAAAGCTTACACTTTAAGATTTAAGGTGAGTATAAACAGCAGGCTGGCTCCTAGTCTTGGGCTTTATGGCAGTGCAGACATGGCTGAAATTATCTTTAGGAATGAGATTTCTGTTCCTGAGCTCCTTTAAAAAATGTGACTTCCTTGCCCACGCACAGTATATCTGCTACAGTGATGGAGATGCTTTAAATCTGTGTGCAGGAATGGAGCTGTTTGGGGGACTGAGGCTGGGCTGCTTCACTCCAGAGCTAATCAGAGAGGGAAGAGACCGGGAGCTGTGTGCTCAGGGCATCCCAGAAGTGCAGTCCTAAAAAACCACTTTGTGTTTGCAAATGAGATGTTTACAAACAATAATGAAAATTTGGTCTCTTTACCCGCCTCCCTTTGCAGAGCAGCAGCTCAGGTGCTGGGGGGCTGTCACTTCTCATTACCCAGGAAGGGCCACGGAAGCTTCAGCTCCTCTCACCTGCTCTAACAACCTCAACCAGACAGCCCAACATGAGCGAATAAAAGGATGGATCTGCTCCCTTCATTCCTGGCACTGTGCAAAAGCAGCAGCACCGGTTTTCTCTACTCCTCCAATTACACCAGTGGGAAATATCTTCATAAACCCCTTCAAGATCGGTCTTTGTTAACTGCTGTCCCTTTAATTCAGCATTTCTGCTGCATTTAGTTTCACCTTTTCATGGTTTGCTTTATTTTAATTAATTTCACTAGGTATAAATCACCCTCCCGCCACCTTTTTCTTTCTTGTTTTCCAAAACACCGGTCTTCCCTTTCCTTTGCATTTTCATAAAACATAAAATCATCTGCATGAAAGAACTCCCAGTATTTTCCTGGAGGAAAAAAAGTTATTTGCCATCGTACCCAAGAGTGACAGTTTTTTATTCTCAAAGCACATGCATGAAATGCCCCTGAGTCTGTCTCTGCCACAGCAAAACATATGCCACTTTTAATCAAACTAACTGCCTGTTTATGAAACTAAACTCCCAAACCGATCTGAGGACGAGAGGGAGGAAAATAAATTTAAAAATTAAAAAAAAAAACCTTGACAGCAAGTTTACTGTGCCACCTAATAAAACTGCAGTGGGCTGCCCAAGCGTCTGGAAAAAGGGCGGCGCTTGGGATTCAGCAGGAAAGATGATCCCTGCTTCCCAAAGATGCTGCTGACACTGCCTTTGTGGCTCTCTGAAGATGGAGGTGGCTCCTTTTAGATTTTGCTTCGTGCTGTTACTTCCACCTCTTTGGCTCGCAAAGCTGCTTTCAGCAGCTTCCTTTAAAGCTGCTGCTCAATTCTGCTTGCAGCCGAAGGTAGCTGGGTTTCCAGAGAGAGCCAGCGCTTCAAGGAGCCCTGGGAGGAGCTGTGCGGAGCACGTGGGGGAAACCTGCTCACAACGAGCCAAGTTTCTTCTTCAAATACTACACGCAGTTCCAGGCCCCTCCGTGCAATTATGTGTCTGCATTAAAGACGTGGGCTTGAGTTCACAGAATGTCTTCTGCAATTTGTGTGGTTTCAACAGCTCCCTCATGTCCTTTCCAAGCTTCAATCACGACCGCATCCTGCAGGCGCAGGTAGGAAAGCGGAGGGACTTTACAGTGCCCTAAAGTTGTGATTGATCTTCCCTCTCCATGTCCATTCAGCTCCCACAACGATTCCGAAGGCAGAAGCATTAACAGCTGTAAGTGTTCATTAAAAGCACCGGGCCCCATGCTGGAGCCAGCATAAGGGAGCAGCGTGTGGCACCACATCAACACCTATTTAGTTTTACGGTCCTATCAGACCTACCCGGCACAACGGTGCTGCTCAGCAGAAGGAGCTGAAATGTCTCATTGAGTTAATGCTTATCCCCGTGCTCTGAGCTCACCTTTCAGGAACTCAGCATCCAACCCACAGAGCCGGGCTGCTCTGCAGGCAAACGCACTCTGTTACTCGAGGTGTCACTCCGGAGAGGCGGCACACAGCTGGTTGCACGGAGGCAGCTGCCAGGGAAACTTTGCTGTTGAAGAGAAGGATTTGCAGTGGCTCAGAGTTGGGGATGGAAGGAGAATAAAGTGCCTTGGGCATCGCTCGGACAGCACGGGGAGCTCCTCAGCCTCCAGGCAGCGAGGGATTGAAGTGATCGGCAGAGACATCCCTGTCCTTTGCAGTCTGTGAGCAGCAAGAGATTGCAAGGAGTAACAAGGACATCGGAGCTGTTCGTAGGCTGAACTCACACCCTTGGACAGTGAGAAATGGTTGTGATTAGCCAGTCAGAATGATTAACATTTCACAGGGTGAACTGAGATCCATGGACAGGGAGATGTAATGATTAAGTAGGTCGTGTCCAGCACCTCGTGAGGGGGAGGCTCAGATTCATGGGCAGCAAGACCGTTATTAACGTGGCAACATCAATAGTTATTAACCTGCTGCATCGGTGCTGTTCACAGAATGAACTCCGCTTCACGGGGGGAGGCAGGGAGAAAACAATTAACAAAAGAACTTAGCCATGCTCTGAGGGTGAATTAAGATGTATGGACAGAAAGAGGATTAATGGAGCTGCATCAGCGTTGACCGCAGTGTGAGCAGCCTCACAGGCAGAAGACTCAGATTAACGTGGTCTTGTCGTGTCAACTTGCTGGATGGCTCCTCGTCAGGAGGGCTTGGGCAGTGGCTGTGCCTCCAGAAGTCAAGGTTAAATGTTACCCGACTTGGAAACTGGTGAAATCAAGCCAAAAGGGGAAGCAATTATCTGGTCTAGACAGAGCCTCACATCTGTACAAATGTTTTGATGTCAGTTGGCTGGTGCCAGACACATCAATTAGTTTGCAGAGAAGCAACATTAGGGAACCATGTCCTCTGTCTGGGCTCCAACACAAGAGGCTTACGGGTTTTCACAAAGGGTTAATAAAACTCAGGACTTGAGAAAAGTTTCCGTACTTTGCAAACTTCCTAGGTTAGCATGGAGGTAAGAGTCACATACCAGCAGCATTTACACTTCACGTGGTGCAGTGTGACATAAAACGTCCAGCAGCTACAGAGGCAGTGCCAGGCACACAAAATACACAGATAAAACTGATTAAACTGATAACCTTGCAGGCTAAACCTCTCTTTCACAGGACAGAAACAGCAGCATAATTGGTTGCCAGGGACACTGGTACAGCTGGGATTTTGGGAGAGCAGTGGGGGAAACAGTCACTCACTCTGCAACTGCAGAATTTCCCTTTCTGAGGGAAGCCTGGATCTGTGCCCCAGTTTGTGGAAAGCTGGGGTCCAATTCAGACCAGTCAATACCAGTATGTCCTAACTGTCTGGTCTACATTACACTTCCCAGAGCCCCTAGGTGTACTTAAAAAATTTGTGGATGCATTTGAAACACATTGGTAATGTTAGAAACAGCAACGCAGAGAGCAAGAGCTGCTCTGAAATACCCAGAAAGAGATTTTCCTGGGCAATTCTTTTGGGCACTGTGACGATTAGTCAAACTCTTAATTCGGTATTTCAGCCAATTCCATACCAGACCAATTCCTAAGGCCTGCAAGTGACCAAGCTACCCTTAGATAAGAATTGAGGACAATGATCTCAGAGGTGGCAAACTACTACATGCTCCTATTTCGAGACCAGAAGGAATGCTAAGAAAACAAAATCAGCAGGGGATCGAAGTGTCAGGAAAAGCTGACTCCTAGAGGTTAGGTACAATGCAATTCTGTGTACAAACAGCCAGCTAATTATTTCTTACTGCATATCAGCTAAGGCTGACCTGATTAAAATCATAAATCAGCCAATGGCTCTGTTTTTGTGCTGTGAGAATCCACGTCTGTGTTTGCATATTAATTAAGATACGCTAAGCAATCAAAAATGTTTGCTGGGAAAAAGAAAATAGATTGTAACCTGACAGAAGCAAACACAGGAGCACAGGTACACCAACTTTTCCGAAAACTTCCTCTGCTCACAATGTTCCCTTTGAAATGAGATGCAGTTTCCAACCACTTGTGAATTCCTTCCACCGGGCTTTAAGGGAAAATCTCTCTGTCATTTGTATCCCACGACTTGTTTCCACTTGGTGGGAAAATAGCATGAAGGCTGTCAGGCTAGAAAGCTGCATAACTTCATAAGTGCCAGCATATTTTTTGGCTGTTCTTCCCCATGTGCTGTGCAATATCAGATTAATGTCACTGTTCAGCAAAGCTTGGAGCATTGATGTTGAAACATTAAAGCTATTTCATCAATACCAGGTTTGGAGAGAGGTCATTTATGGTCATTAGAAAAGAAGAGAATTTGTTCTGGACATCAGAGGAATCCCCATGAGTCCTAGAGATCACGCTGCAATCCCTATAATGCCATTAATATAATGGCCTCTTTCTTCTTTATTAGAATTTTACAGCTAAGGAGGATGTAAGGAAAACTATCAAATCAGTGGAGTCCAGCACCCTACAGTCACTCCTGTCACAGAGTCCATATGCTGTTCTCTGTTGGTTTTCCTGTGTGAGAAACAACATTCATTAACCCACACGGCTGAGCCTTTCCTCTTAGCAGCCCCAGGATGCTACGGGGCTGATATCTCCAGCAGGATGCTGAAACCCCCTGCCCCAGATACGGTGCACAAAGCAGCTGCAAATGATCCACTTTATTCTATCCTCCCCTTATGCTAATCCAAGAAGGAGCACTTCAGCTTTGGGGCATTTTTTTGCCCACATTGTTCCAAGCCAGAACTCAGAGGGCTGAAGCTGGGATCACGTTGTGCCTGCAGCCCTTTCATCAGGCATGAAAATATTCCTCACCAGCAATTCAGAAGCATCTTTTTACCAGTCCAAAGGGATGGGGCGAAAGATCTGCTGCCACCCATTCACCCCTCAAACGTGAGCACTTTGTTGTCCCCCTTTCTTTTCCCCATTTTTACATCAGCCCAGAGGAATCACTAAACCTGCAGCCTCTCGGCTGCTTTCTCTTCTCTGCCCCCCACAGCAACAGGTGAAATCCCAGTGTCACCTAAGCCACACAAAGCTGCCAGTCAGCTGGGTTGTGCTCCAGGGCCCCTTCACTGTGATGTGCTCAAAAGAGATTTATGCAAAAATTTCTGCTAATACAGGCAGGAGGCAAATAGACTGCATCTGTCTGTCTGCAAGCAAGAGGAGCTGCTCCATTTGGGTGACGTTGCTGCAAAAGCAGCACCACAAAGACAGATGGGTTGAGCTGGCAGCGAGTATCAAATCCCAAAAAGTGATGATTTCCCAACTAAAAAGGAAGTGCCCACCCTCTTGACAGAATAACCTGCCCAGACTTGGCTGGCTGTCCCTGCAGCACAGTGTCTGGGATAACACTGTCCTGCGGGGCAATTCTGGACTGAGCAATGACTTTGCCTCTGCACAGGGTGAGGCTCTTTGTTTAGCAATGGACTTGATTCTGCCAGGAGGTTTCAGATAGAAAAAGGTCCATGAAGATCAAAAAGTACATGGTTCAGGTTTGGAATCCAGCTGCTATGCTTTAGGGAATGCCCACCGAAGGAAATACCGTTGTCTGTTATGTACACACACAGAATTAGCACCTTGAAATGAGCTTTACCCATAAAAAAAAAGTGTTTAAACCTTAAAATTTCCTTTCCCCCTAGCATGGGTGCTTAAATTGTCCTGCAGATAGCACTACTCCTATTTTTCAGTCCCTGTCTTTAGAAGTCTCACTAAGGCAAGGAAGGAACCCATTCCAAACAACCCAATAAAAATGGCAGATAAAATATCAGACACACTCCTGTAGGAAGTTAAGAAACCTGCAATCTGTTCAAGGACGTTTTGTGCACAGGAACAAAAAAAAAAAAAGGAAGAGGAGGAAAAAGAGACAGGCTAAATCCATCAGTTAATTATTCACTGTGAATTATTTACTCAGATGCAGTTAATTAAGAAACACTTTTAATGTGAACATTTTTCTGTCCCCTGAAAACTCAGCTATATTTGAAATATTCCCAAAGGCACAATTCTGAGGCAGGTGCAGGAGGACCTAAGCCCCACAGCTGGTGTTTCTATCCAGCCAGATGTGATCCAGCTCTGGGATAAAAACCAAACCACTCCAATGACATCACAATGGCTGAGCAAAGGTGTTTAGACTCCCAAATCCAGGCACAAACCTGGATCTTGCCCAGGTGAATCTTGCCACGTTCAAGGTTAGAACTGGCTTAGACCTGAGCAGGTCAGACCTCAGGCAGGAAGGGACAGCTACAGATGAATCTGCTGGGGTAAAGGTACATGAAATTTCTTGGAAGAGGAAACACCTTGTTATACCTGGCACACAAGACCTGGGACAGCTCTTCCTCACTTAGAGCTGGGAATTGCTCCTGCAGCACAAATTAACTGCTGCTACAGCAGCAGAGAACCCAAGGAAAGGCAATCATACCAAATGTTTGCATGTTTCAACAAGAAGCCTCGAGTTACTGCCCACGTGGGAGGTGTTTATATCACTTTCCTTAGTCTACTCCTTGGAAACACTTTGCATTGTGTCTTGCTTAATTTTAAAAAACCATCTGACCTCAGCATCTTTTCTCTCTGGGAAGACAAAGCAAGAAAAGCTCGTGAGCAAGGATAATTCTGCCTGTGGAAAAAGCAGAGTTTCCAGGGTGGGAGATGGAAAACCCCCGCGTGCCCTGGTACACGTGCAAGGGCTGCACAGCACGAGGACTGTGCTCCCAGACATCAATCCAGCTGTGCACAGAGCCCAGGGAAAGCACCCCCAGCCATGTGAGAGGAAGACTTCTGGGTCATAATTTTGCTCCCTTTGCCTATGCTTTGGTGCAGTAATTTAACTTCCTGGTGGGAATGACATTTGCAGAACGCGATAAGACAGCATCGTTTCTAAATTATGGATTGTTGCTTCTGCCAAGTTTTCTCCTCCTTATGCTTTTCCACCATGTGTTTCTTACACAGCAATTGTACTTTATCACTTAGAGAACGGCGTTGTAAGGTTTCTTTCAAAGCTTCCCCTCATAAAAGAAAACACAATATTTTTTCAAGTTATCCTGAAAATATGGTTTCAAGCTGAACATGCTTCATGTCTGCAGTACAGACCCCATTGATCTCCATCTTTCCCAGGTAGATAACACACACCACGGGCTTCACATATGTGATAAAGAGCGGTGCTCTTAAACCTTTGGAGCAAGATCTGAAAACCTCTGTCCCTCCACTACAAAGAGAACAGCAGTTCATTCTGATTTGGCCAGGGAGTGGATGCCTTTGGTCTTGTTTAGAAACCAGAAGCTCACTGCAAATGTTGTGGATGATAAGCTACGTGGTCTGTATTTTACATCTGGTGAGAAGAGATGAACATCACAGTCCCTTCTGAAATGAAAAAAAACTAAATCTATTTCAGGATGAAAAGTTGCATTTACTGGCAACATTTTGCTTTTTAGGTTTACCAGTCACGGAAGAAGTCTGCATCAAAGTTTTGTCGAAATCTGAACTAATTGTAAAGGCATCCAAAAACAATCTTCCGTGAACATTTTCTCTTGGTGGCCATCCAGTCACTTCGATACATCTGCTCAGCCTGTCAGCAGCAAATAATCTTGGTTGGCAAATTAATTGAATAATGCACATTGCAATCAATTTTTCATAATTCCTCATTTATGATGTCATTTCTATAAATGTTGTATGACACCCTGGGACTTCCAGCGTGCATTTTGGATTGCAACGGTCACAACGGTACAAAATGACAATGCCAAAAGTTATTACGGGATTCACAATCTGATTTTGGTGACCATTTTAGATAAATATTTACTTCCTGGATGTCATTTCATTAATGGACTTTGAGCACAGAAACATTTACAGAAAACAAACACGAAAGAGTGACGATGGCAGCTGAATCGAAATCGACCACGGATTTCAAACAAACATGAAATGGTGTTTTCTATTCTTAGAGCTTCTGCTGCTCTAATATGGAGCTGTGGCTCTTCGGAGCTGTGTCACACACACAGATTAACACAGGGTCAGGCCCACAGTTTAATTCCTAGCATAATTTATATTCACACATAATCTTTGCAAAAGGTTTGCTTTTTTTGCCTCCTTTGAAGACAAGAGGCCAGAAGAAATTACTTGCATCTGGTAAAAATAGTTTGCCTCAGTGGGGACGCTGTTAATCGCTCAATAGCATAATACCTTTCATAACTTTCAAATTAAATATTAAGCATTTTAACAACATTTTGGCTATTCTGTCACAACCACCCTACTGTAGGTCATAGTAGGGCATCTGTCTTCAAATATTGCATGCTGTTTATTGCTTATCATCCTCCAAAAGACTGATTACTGCATTAAACTTGAACATAAAACTACTGGTATTGCTCTACAACCTACACAGCTGGAGAAATTAATCTATTCTGGTTTATGATGAAGGGAAACTAAGAGCTACAGCAGAGCCATAAAGAGACTTTGTGGTGGACAATGCACGAAAGCCAGCATTTTTCTGGTTTGCTTTTGCTTCCACCTAAATGTGCCAGCGCTGAACTCACTCACTGCTGTGCCTTTTGTCCCAATGTTCCCTGTGTGGCATGTGAAATACACGGGAAAGATGAGCTAGAAGGTGCCAAACAGCTTCTTTTAGTAGTTTCCTACCCCTTTGCACCTCCTATTTTGCCCTTATCATTCTACTATTTAAGCACCAAGCCACACACAAACTAATAGCAATTAATTCACATGCAGTTATTTTATGCAGTCCCAGGGCTGAACACACCAATGCGAAGGTGAAGAGATTTCCAGTGAGGCTGCTCATGCTGAGGCTTCTGATTTACCACTGGAACAGGTGGGATCTGTTAAATGTTTTCCTTTCCCTGCAGGCTCCCATTTAAGGGATGCACAGACAGTCCACGCAGAGTGTTTCAGTCTGATGCAACTTCAAGCAGGAATTTGCCAAGTCATGGGGCCTATCTGATAGAAAGCTTTCCACTAGTAAAAATCTCCCTTATTCCGTGAAAACACCAAAAACATTCACAGGTTCACACACTCCTTGGTTTTTGAGGCTCTTTGGGTGATTTTTTGGGTTTTTTTGGTGTTTGTTTATTTCATTCACTAATGCTTTGCACATGCTGCATTGTTTTACACGGTCACTACACTAATGGCACTCACTGATACCTTCAAATTACCAACAACTACTCCACTGGACTCAAACTCTCTTCTGGCCTAAGCTCTGGCACCAAAGTATAAACAATTCATGCTTTCTCCAAGCTCTCTATTTACCAAAAGCTGCTGCTGGTTGTCTTTAAAACCATCTTGAATTTCAGCTGCAGCCCATGCCAGTAAGAATTAGGCACGTCAAAAGCTCTTGGAGCAAAATAAAAAACTCTTTACCAACATCGCGTCTGTATTCCCTGACTGTGGCACAGAAAGCATAAATCTAGCACGGGGCCACAGGAGATCTTGCTCAAGTTTCTTTTATTTAGATTTACTAAAGATAACATTAAGTAGGCAAATTACTTTGATTCCCGTAAGAAATTTTAATAAAGGATGTGTATTAGGATAAAAACACTAACTGCCAAAATTTACTAGGACTTCTTTTGTGCGAATAAATGGCTCTGTCTTATTGCCTTAAAAATAAATGCACAAATGGTTAAGCATCTGAACTCACTATTAGATCTCATGCCACAGAAAAGGAGAATGAAAAATGATTTCTCTCTACTGGCTATACACTAGACACAAATCTAAGAAACAGTGTTTATGCCTTGAAGGAGTGTTAAAAATTGTATTTTCTTTTACTCACATGCTTACAGAATGCTTAAATGCTTACAGAAGCAGAAGCAACTACTGGCCAGTGCAAAAAGACAGCAGGTAAATTTTCTCTGCATCTTTAGAGCCTTGCAGACCTCAGTCCTGAATACCACAAGTCTTTTCTGTTTCAATCCCACACCACCATGCATTTTTTAAGAACACACTTTTGGTCTGCCTGGAATAAATTAGTGTAACCTGGACCTGGCTTCTCACTTTCCTCTTCCTGACTGCAGTGCTCAGGGGCTGCCGGGTGCTCTGGGGGGATGGCTGGAGAGAGAGAGAGAGAGAGAGGGAGCTGATCAGCTGGACCCGGGCTGCATCCAGAATTTGCAGTGAGAAGACTCTGGTGGAAAAGATTCTTGAAGGACTTCAGAAACTTGTCCTCATCCCTTTCTCCTCCCAGGGAAACCACCACCTGCAGCCCAGCAGCCTGGACACCCTCCCAGCACCTTCTCCATCCACCGTGCAGGCAGACTCCCAGAGCTGGAGGTGCTCCCGGCCAGTTGGCAATTAATTTGAAGCAGATCCTGTAAATCTGTTGTTTGAAAGTTTGGTGGCTAATTTGCATCCAGAGGCTATAATATCCCTGATCACAGTATTGTGACAGTTTCCTCTTAAAATTCCTCAAGCTTTAATTGAAAATAATCAGCGGTGGAAGTTGTTCTCACAGTCCACATTCACTGACGTAAACAAACACAAGACTTGAAAGCTGTGAACGCTTCTGTTTGCATCTGCAGCTCTTTCACCAAGAGGCATGTTGTTGATTCCATTTATTCCAAACACAGCATAAATGAATGCTTAATTTGGGAGCCTATAAATAATGAGCATGCTCAATTACTGCAGCAGCATCCAGAAGCAGGCTTGAAGTGGTGTTCCTGAGTCATTAATGCTGTTAGGGATTTCCATGCACCCAGCCCCAGACCTGCACACTCCCAAGTTCATGGAAAAGTGTGTTCCACCCTCTCTGGGACAGCCCCCACTGTAGTTCAGGCACTAATAGCTCTGAACAGCATAAAGCCCCTTTATGAATTATCCTCATTACTGCAGTAATCCTTCACAGGCTCCCAACAATGATGTTAAACACGAGGTGAATTTCGTGCCATGGGAAGCGACAGAGGAAGAGCGATGCCTTTATCAGTTTTCATGATAGAGAACAGAACGTGGTCGAGATTTAGGGGGTATTTGGCTAATTGAAAGCATTTTTCATGATCGATAACAGTGAGGGATGCACAGCTTGTTACCGCTGTTCTGAGTGACAGGCACCTGAAACACATCCCTGTCCTGATGTCTTTCTCAGGAAGAGACAAGTAGTTCTGGCAAACTGTCTGAGAGAGGCAGGCACGTAGCTGAGATGAGATTCACATCCTTTTATCTTTGCAATCTCTCTGGACCTGTGGGATGACAGAATGTCACATACGGAAACCGAGAAGCCTTGGACCTATAGGGCAGGACCAACGTGCACCTCTCAGCTCACGGTCTCTTTCTGCTTCCTACCAGTTTTCCTCATTGTGAAAGTATAAAATTAGATGTGACTCCTCAGCAGAGATGAATGTACCACCAGCTCGTTTTCCTGTGCTCTGGAATCTACGGAAATTCCTGGGTGTTAACCTCGTGCTACTGAGCTTGGCTGATCAATTCCTCAGCCAAGGCAGTCACTGTCATCCCACTCCCTGAGAGGAGACTGCCACTGGAGGGAGGAACGGGATGAGGTCCCAGCAAGCTGCGACAGCATCAGCTGTCCCCAAATCCAACTGTGATCAAACAGTACTTTCTGCCTAACTCAGCCATGTTGAGGAGGTGACAGGCACAGGGAATCACAGCAGAGCTCAGCAGCTCAAAAGATGCCGATTCCTCCATTGCTGATACTACTTGGCTCACTGAGAGGCTTCTTCTGAGAACCTTTGGGGATTTGAAGAAGAAGCTGTCACAAAGCTGTGAAGAGGGATATCAGCAGTGCACACCGAGGTAAGAGGTGAAGGACCCATCCTCTAACAGGTCCTTCTTCTCCTGCAGGTGTAATTTCTGTATCACCATTTTCTAAATTTAATCCACAAATTTCACAGGCCAGCAGTGTTTTTCCCCTCCTCCCGCCCCAGGCCAGCTGCTGGGCACAGGGCAGCTGCCACGTTTGAGCCAGGTCTGGCTATCTTTGCCCACAGGAGATTGGCAGTGGCACGGGGGAGATGCTGTCGAGGCTGTCCCTGCACTTCCCCGTGCCCTTACTCCAAAAGTAGGTCAATCAGCATTGCTGCCAAAGCCTTAATTGTACCTGCTCAAGACTGGATCCATTTCAGGCCCCTGGGTATCTCCACTGCTTACCTCACCAATTAAACCTAAATACAAATCTTCGCTTCCAGCTGCCTTTCCCTCGTCCCTTGACCTCTCTCCACTTCCCCCTCTAGAAACAAGGCAGTAAACAGATATTTACTTGCATTCCTGATTTTTAAAGCTCTGCAACCTGCTTTTTTACACACAGATCATCAGCAGTTTAGAACAGTTTTAGGAACGACATAAAAATACTTCCCTGGACCCACACAAGCACCTCCTGCTGCTCAGAGACTCGAGTGCAGCAGAGGCCAGATGGCACCCAGGCCTGGAACAAAAGGCACTGACTTTAAGGAGATAAAACCAATGACTTCCCCTGACGTTTGGAGACCATCACGAGGACATGGCAGAGGAGAAAGCTACAAAGTGCAGACCTGCCTTAGCATAAGTAAATAAATAACTAAATAAAATTACCTAGAAGGTATTTCCTCTTGCAGCCTGGTACAGCTTATAGATTCCTTCTAGAGCTGAAGGGAAGAGGTGAAAATCCTTCTTCTCTCCTATACCTTATCCCTTTTGGCCGAGTGTCTTTGCCTTTCAAGACACACTGGGTGAAGAGAGGTAAAAATCAAATTTGTTATCTGGGGGAGATAGGAAGGCAGACAGAGAAATTACAGGGAGGAGAGGCATGGCCAAGGAGTTGAATGAGACCTTTCTTGTCCCAGGATTGCCCCAGGGTGGGCGGGCAGCGGAGAGGAAGCGTGGAGAGCATGACTCCAAAAGTCAAAGGGAATGACTGGGAATGACTGACGACTCTGCAGAACTGAAGTAATCACAGTAGACAGGGCTGTCATATTTTATCTGTGCAGAGACTTTTAATTTTGAGAGATCTCTTGCCAGTCATGTTTTTAAAGGCATTCCAAAACAGCACTGCAGTGACCTTGGAGCTCGTTTTCATGGAGCTCTCTCAAAGCACCTCTAAAGAAAACCAAAACCTCGATTTTTTGTAGTTTTGTGAAATTACCACATCAGAAAGACAAGTCTGGGGCAGTAATAGTTACAGGTTTTCATGCAGTCTTTCAATTAAAATTTAATAGGACATTTATAGTCTCTAACATGAAATTAATGAAATGGCTTCAAATGCAAACCCTGGGTGGTAAAAAATTCCTCAACATTTATGTCTCTGGATCTGCTAGCCAGAGCACGATGAAAATATTCTTAATCATCTGTACAGGCTTGTCCAAGAAATGAAGAATAAGTTTTAAAATTCAAGGGCGTTTGTTACAGAAATTTACGGAACTGTAACAGTTTCTTCATGTTTAAGGAAGAGTGTAAATTGTGTTTAGTTTTACCAGATTTCTAAATTCCTCAGACTGCGTTCTGACACCAGAACTCCTTTGTGCATCCAGGAGGCACAAATAAATGAGACTAAAATGTACATAGATCTTAGAAATCCCTATACAGGTGAGAATGTGCTGTGTCCAGCAAGCTGAATGCTAAGGTCTGGTATCTGGCAGCATTAAAAACAGCAACAAAATTCCCCTTCGCTGGTTTTATTTTGGTGTGCAGAGCATGTGAGCAAGACCCAAACCGCCTATCAGTATTAAAGGAAACACAGGAAAATTGCAATTCCAGGAGGAAATTGTGTGGTGCCATTCTTCAGATGTGAGCTGAGCACTCATAACTTTCATTGCCAACAATCCATAAAACTCACTGTCAAGCACTCCTTGTCCAGGAGGCATAAGAAGTGTCAAGAAATGCTTTATGCTGTTGCTAACACACTACAAAAGGCTTGATCGTTAGATTAAACTAGAGAACAGGCTGGGACTGTCCAGAAAGGAATTGGGATGAGACCGTTGTGATAGCAAGAAAAAGAGCTTTGATTTGTACAGAATAAGATGGATTTAAAAAGGCATCCACAGGCTGAGGTTCTCACAGTCAAGGGATCCAGACAGACAGATGGACTGAGAAGGAGATTCCAGCGATTGCTTCCAGCCAGCTGCCTGATGGAAGGGCTCTGGCCGTCAAAAACAGAGAGAGAAAAGAGGTCATGGTTTCCCAGCACTGTTCCAGCCTTGTCCCTCAATGAGATGCAGTGGGTTGAAGCACTTTTCCTTGCTGATCTGTGATTCGAACAAGAATAGCCTCAGGACAGCTTTAGCTTGCGCTCGGGTGCCCACGAGCCCCAGAAGCTGTGAGGGCAGAGAGGAGTTGCTGGAGGAGGCGTGTGTGTGCTTTTCCTACAACCGTGTCCTTTGTTCCTTGTGCACCTGGGAAGAAGCAGCCCTGCATCGCCCGGTGCTTCCCCTTGGCTCCAGGAAATCCTAGAAATGGGTCAGCTCCGTGCTGCAGGAATGGCATCAAAGATCTGCAGTGTAATGGAGAACGAGGCCTCCAGCTGGGATGGCTGTGCCCCTGGGCAAGCCGGCTAGGATGGAGCACATTCACCAGGGAGGATTTTAAGGAAAGTTGCAAATGAGGACAGAATCGCTGGGACAATGCTGGCAATGTTTTAGTGTTTTGCAAAATCTCCAGGGAGAGATGAGAGAATCCTTCTGATGAGAAAAGGGCCCTAAAAATATGAACAAAACAAAATGATCCGTCTTTGGAGGCTACAAATATTTTTAGTCTCTCAAATCTGATTAGAACCAGAAAAACACTGAGCTAGAACCAGAAAACATTGCACATCTTTCAGGAACCATTACCTTGATGTATCCAGAATAGATTAAAGAAACTCAATTAAATCTGAAAAATCTGAAACACTCAGATAAAATATTTTTGAATGCTAAGTGGAATCTGTGAAGCTCCATTGCCTTAACCTCCGCTAATAAGCTGCTCAATAAACTTCGTGAAAACATATTTTATGTACTGATAGCATCTCAAAGTATGAAAGGTTTTGCAGTTGTTCAGCAATCAGTTACCAGCTGGATTATGGTCCACTAATGCTGTTAGATTTCTGCAAGACAGAAGGCAGCTTTTCAACCATTTGTTATTTTAATGATGAGGAATCTCACCATAAGCCTTGTTAAAACTTCATTTAATCCATTACAGAAGAAACAAAGACATTTAGAAGTGAACATAAAAAAATTTTCAATCTATCAGAGCAGAAATTATAGGGTTTAGGGAAGCTCTTAAGGAGCATCCATGGAATAAAATGGCTCTGCTAATTAAAGGGCTGTATCTTTTCAGCTTTGACATTTAGGGACTGTCTTCAACAGGGACCGAACTACTCTGCATGATAGCGCTCATAATGACAAAGTGAAAAAGGGAGAACCTTTACAAAGTTGCAACCAAATCGCTCCATCTATTCCAAATATCACCCAAACATTTGCAAGGGTGGTTTTTTTATCGAGTTTTCTTCCCAAAAAAACATCTCAGAAGGAGCAGGGGCTGCAACCTCCCTGCCCCTAGATCGTGGGGAAATCCTTCCTCGCAGAGATGACTTCTTTGGTTCAGCAGCAGGGACAGCACCCAGGACGGAACCCAGTGAGGGGCACGTGTGTTTCAAATCTTGACTGTCCTGCTGGGAGAGGTGGAACCAGTTCAACGGCTCCATCAGGCACAGCCCAAGCACCCTGTCCTAATGTCCCAAGCCTTGGAATGTGCCACCCGGGGCAAGCAGTGACAGCTCCGCTCCCTCGCCACTGCTCTCCTAATTTGCAAAGCACTCCTGCAGGTCTGGAAGAGGCATTTCCAAGGGGTCCTCAAAAGGGAAGCACCATTCCCTGGACTCCCTGGTGCTTCTTTAGGATGCCCCATGCCAGGGACAGGTTGTCTCCTACACACCAGCTGAGAGAAACCACACCGTGCTACAATAACCCGGTTTTATAGTCTCCAGAAAATATCAATATATTACCTGAATGAACATTTATTTCATGGCTAATACATTAGGGGTAGAAAAAGGCCGCTTCTGAGTGCACCAAAAAAAGCATTTTCCAAAGGACTAAACACTAACTTCAGTCCTTCAGTTACCCTCACAGCTCCCTTCCATGCAGAGCAACGTGCCAAAAATTTGCGACCCTTAGTTCAACAAACAAATCTAAGTTTTCACTTAGAGGTGCAGATAAAAATGTTTATCCTCAAAAAAGTGAGGTAAAAAACACGCTGAAAATGCTGTAATCTCAATTCTGCAAGATTTCCTGGAGAAATCTTGTTTAGAGCACAGATTTTCATATCCCTGAGGGGAGGACACGCTGTTCCCAGCCCTGTGATCACCACCCCCTTCACCAGCTCTAATGAAGTTCCCAACTGCTGTTGTAAGATTGAGGCAAAGCTCCCCCTGAGAGTATTTTTCCTGCAAGGATTTCCCCAGAATTGAGCTTATCAGCCAAGTCACCTACTACACCAGGAGAAAGTTCAGGGCTCCCTGTCAGATCTTGATCCCCTTTAAATTAATGATAAGGAAGAGGGCATGGTCTGTAATACCTATCTGCTTTCTTCTCTTTGAGGGAGATGAAAAACGTTGGCTAAAGTTATATCTATCTTGAAAGTCCGAGTACCAAGAAATTATAAATAAATAAATACGTTTTTAATTTTGAATAGAGCACATTAAATGTTAAATATCCCAATTCTGTGTATTAAAAAAAAAGGACTTGTGCTGCTTTGGATTCTTCTGAAACGTTTGATGTAAAAATATTCTCCAGCTCCCACACTCTTCCACACCAAACCAGAAGTTTATCAGGTGTCCAGCTGGTTTGAGACCTTCTGCCTTCAGCTGAGTTTCCTACAGAAACAAGGCCTCTGCAAACATGCTGTTTGTCTGTCTAATTTCAGTAACTTCTGAAACGAGCTGCATGAGCCATTTCTCAAATAATTACTTTTAAAAGTTTCTTTCCCCCCAAGCTTGCAAAATACTAACATTTGAAATCATTTTCCATAATATCGCTCTTGCAAGAAACTGCTGAAATGGTAAATTAAGTGCCATCTAGACTGGCTAAGGAGTTTTTGATAAGAGAGTGATTTTGAAGGAAAAAATGGATACTTAATTCAAAGTCAATTAAAAATGGAATTATGAAGTATCTAGATGAGAATCACATAATGGATATCAGCAGCATAAAGTCTATAAAGGAAAATCAACCCTGAAATTCTTCCAAAGGGTCAGCAAAGTCTTGAAAACCATCTTCACCAAAAACTTTGACTTTTTTAAAGCCTTTCCTGAAGCTTTTCATAAGACTTCATTAATTAAACTAAGCAGTCATGGACTCAGAAGCAGGAATGAGTTCTGAATCTTAACTAAGGTTCTGGCTTCCTAACTAAAGCACAAGGTTTAAGAACTGGCCATTTTTCATTGCAGCATAATATTAATAGGAGTTGTCCCAGTCTTCTATAATAAGATTGGCTGGATATAATTTTTAGAATACATGGTTTTACAGATCAGATTCTGCTCTCTGTTGAACAGAATAAAGGGAAATATTTTTTAAGGAACTAAATCTGTTTATGCCCAAAATAATCAAGAATAAAATTTAACCCAGACAGTCCAGCAGACCAAGCAAGAGATGAAAGACAGAAGCTCTTATGTCTTCAACAAGACAGAGCACTCAGGGTGACTGCAGAATAATGTGTGGATATGAAAATATTTTCTTTGAAACTACCAAAATCTATTTCAAACAGCACTTGAAGTTAGTGACAACTCACAATTTCCCTTTCCCCAAGACTGCATCCAATATTCTCAAAGAATCCCACCAGTTAATTAAACATGTCCAAAGATGCCCACCCACACAGACCACCTGCAAGGGACTGCAAAGGGATAAAACCACACGGCTCCTCTCTGTTACTTAACTGATCTACAGATGTCAGATCAAGCCCTTGTTCTTCCAGCTGATGGGAAGAAAAATGGTCTAAACTAATTTTCATTTAAATTCCTTAATGCGGCGCACCAGTTGTTTGTCACATCCTGACACGCTGTCATGTTGTTTTACAACGTGATGTATTGTAACACGATACGAAGTGAACATATTTCATTTAGAGAAATGCCCTAATGCCTTTAGACTTGAGGAGCAGACAGGTAGCACCATCATTTCTTAGCATCTGATCTAGATTTACCAGAACTCCCTACGTGGCTTTCAAACTGTTCCAGAAATCGTTGCTGTGTTTGCCTTGTGCACTCCAAAGGTGCAGCACGTTCACGCCCACCCCCCCAAATGCAAAAGGCACTTGGCCATGCCAGGAATTGCACGAGTGCAGAGTCAATTTCTGCTTAGAAGAATCAAAAAATAAACTTTACTAAAGACTTCGTAAAGTTTCTAACTCGCCTTCCTTGCTGGAGCACAAGGAGGTTTATTTTGCCTGCACAATCCTTTTTATGCATTTATAGTAGAAGGAGTTACTCATATTTATTAAGGCAGAAGTATACAATACTACAGATATTGTCATACTTTCATTTTTAAAAACTCCAAGAGAAGTCCCTAAACTTCAAAGAAAGGGGCCCATAGTTTTCCTAGAATCCCCAAATAAATCCCTGAAGTTCAGGTAAAACTTCACAGTTGATTATCTACAATCCATGTGATGACCAGAAGGGGCTGCCCTGTCTCTCTCCCTGCTCGCTCTCAGTAACAAGCAGCTCGTACCCTTCGCCTCTCCAGGGTTAGCTGCACACTGACTGAAAGCTAAATTTATTTTGCAGAGCTTGTTTTTAGTTACATCAGACAGATACAACTCACTGTGAGACCGCATTAATATTAACGCTATGGGGAAAGGGGGAGGAAATGCATGGCTGGCAGCAGGGGAAGGCAGGAGGACTTTGCTCTAACTGCTATCTGCTGCAGAAGCTGAAATTCATAAGCACGAGGCTGAAATCACACATATTTTATCCCCAAGTAGTGCCCAGGGAAAATGCATACATTACATGCATTGTCTGCAACTCTAAAGAGTGCACTCGTGGATTTGCACCAGTCTAAATTTCAGCCCCTTTCCAGTTCCTGTGATTCACTAACTGGACTCATCTCTCATCAGCGCTGTTGCTGTTCTGCAGGAAACTGACAGGTAATTAAAGAATATTCTCTTACTTGTGCCACAAATAGTATTTAAGGCTTAAAAATAAGATCCTTAAACTATCCCCCGAGCTTTGACCGTAGTCTGAGGAGAACCACAGTACAAGCAGCCCTCCCTAATTTGTACAGCCCACAACAGGGCTTCCCACTTAATCCAGGAAGATTAATTTCATAAAAGCTAATTGATTAACTAAATCAGTTACACGTGGTCCTGGAGATCCCTGGATCTATAAAGTTCACAGTTTCACTGAAGTAGGCAATAACTGAATATCAAAAAGATTTGCTTCAATGACAACCCCCAGCCCCGCCAACAGCGATGTTTACAAAGGTGACCAGCAAGTAGAAAGTTTCTTGAAGTGCTGGGTAAAACACCCCATCACTCTCCTGTTCCTAAACCCATCACAATGTAATCCGAAGCAAGTGGATTAATTCTTTTGATTGGCATGACCTACTATCTATCTTGGAAGTGATTTCAAGCAATACTGAGAAGTACTCCCCAGGACTACGATCTAATCAGTGTCTGCTGCTGGACAGGAGATGAGCAGCTTGTGCTGAAGGAGGACCTCCAAAGGCAGGAGGAGAGGCCTTCTACGTTAACTCCACTGAGAAGCTGAAATCATAGAATTGTGTAGGTTGGAAAAGTCCTTTAAAATCATCAAGTCCAATCCAGAACCAGTAAACCACAAGTACATCCAGGAGATCCCTTTGCAAGGAGGGAGGGTATCATAGTCAAGAGCCACAGAATCACAGAATGGTTTTTGTTATGGGGTAAAAGGTGAAATACAGCAAAGCTTCACCAGTAGAACACATTTGAGTTTTACCCATGCAAATAATGCTAGATACAGGCTCTGGAAGGAGCACAAGGCAGTGTCACGCCCCAAGCCATGCTCTAAGCACACACCCTGTGGACTGACACTCACTCAGCCACACACCTGCCCCGTAGGCTCTCTGAGCTGCAGAGCTGTTCTGTGACCTTCCAGGGCAGTGTCTTACCAGGGCTCTCCTAACAGCATAACCAGGAAAATTACTGCATCTCTGAGACACAAACCAAAGAACAACCCTGTCTCCACCTCGGCTGCTCGCGCACGCTTGTCCCTTCCGATCCCGAAAGGCGGATTTCTGCGGCTGAGAGCACTTGACAGCGCCAGCCGCCCGGGCCGTGCGCTGTACGAGTTTGGTGACATATTCTTGCCATCACCTGCAGCAATGCCCTGTTCCCACAGCAGCTGCAGGATGTGACTGCAGCTGACAGTAAACTGTAACATCTAATGGACTTGTGCGGAGCATCTGAACGTCTGAGGGATTCTGTCATGTGTCAGCGCCGCTCATGTTCAGAGATCCATTAGGAGTGCAATGATCTGAGGAAAGGTCAGCTGTCACAGCTGGTGCCAGAAGTGTCACCTTTGTTTAAAAGGATTTTGCACCCAACTCCCCAGCTGACTAGATGGCGCTGATATCCTTGTCCTAGAGCCAGAGACGTGTCACTTCAGGCTGGCACACATGTACCGATGTCATTTGCTGCGGCTAAGCCCTCTTTGAATGGGCATTATCAAAGCCCGGTGGCAGTGTCACCATCCCTGACACTTCTTTTTGGGAAGTGCTCGGACTTCTTCAGCCATGCACCAGAGCTGTGATAGCAGAGAGCTCCACAGCTGAAGCAAAGCAGCACAGGAGGCATTTTGTCAGTTTTTAGACAGAACACAAATCCTACTGCCCAGTAGGATTGCTGGGTCTCTGATAGGAAACAATAGCTCTGCCCACGCTCAGGACAGGGCAGCAGGATGCAATAAGCATAGCGAATTAAATCGGAAATAAGTGCAAAAAAAAAAAAAAGCTGAGTTACAGAATGGAAAACAGGATTAGAGGCAAGGCAGAATCACCATGCTGTAATTACTGTTCTGGTGGATGGACTCGCATGGTAATCCGATTCAGCCTGAAGTTTGCTTCTCCAGGACTATGACTCCCCAGAAAACTGCTCTGAGCTTTGGAAAGAGCTAATGCAGAATTGATTCATTCTCAGTTGATGGAGCCAAGGTATTAATGACAAAACACAGCTCCTATGCTAAACTTGCAGGGTGAAATTCCAGCCTGACTGGTGTCAGCACAGGCGCTGTGACTGCCCTCGGTGAGTCAGCTGTCCCTCGGTCATTAAATCTTATCTTCTTTTATATAATGCATGTTATGGAAGCATTCGTGTTTCAGAGTCGTCTTGCAGCTACCTGCTACTCTAAAAACCGGGTGTTTTTTGAATACCTGAGACATACTAAAATAATCAGCTTCAGGAGAGGTGAAGTTATTGTTTGTGTCTGGTTACTGCTCTACTTGGATTCTTCAGGCAGCAACACTGGTATAATAGCTAACACTGCTCATCTGTTTGAGTAACAGTGAAATGAAGCCTTAAATAAACTATTTTAAACCACAGTAGTGGATTGTTAAGTAGCCGGGGAATGCTGACATTTTATATTTTTCAGTCCTTTGAACTAATTCTGTAAATTACAAAAATAAATTCAAGACTTGGGTGACGTATCAGAACGGGCTGCATCTGTAGTGAACTGCTTTGTGATGGGGATTGAATAGGGTTTAATCTGGTCAAAGTAGGTTTTAGTGTGGTGTCATCCAGGCAAGTGACCTTGGCACTCTTGAAATAGGCATAGTATTAACTGTGATTGTCACCCAGCTGCTGGCTCAATGACACCAGAACTCAGATTATCTTTACAAGAGCGTTGAAGTGAGAAGCTGACCGATAGTTTATCGATGGTGGTATGTGGCAAAAGTTAAAAAAAAAAAAAAAAAAAGGTTGTGATTCTCAGGCACAAGGAAGAACATGCACGGTGACAAAACTGAAAATCTGGTTGGAGCAAGGGTACGGAAACAGAAGTTAGTGAAGGAAACACAAGAAAAGACCAGTTGTTGTTTTGTAGATATCTGGATAAATCCATGCTGATTTTCCCTGTAGTTCCACAAAGACACTTGAGTCCTTGTTTTCCTCTTTCGTCATCCACAATGAAATAAATTGTAATTCAGGGTGATTACATCTAATAGGAAGCATGTAAGTAATGAAGTATTTGGGGCCTTAAGCCTTGATTTGGTGGCTTCAAGACTCAGATTCTGTAGTCTCATGACCCTGGACATGTAGAGGAGACATCTCAGTCTTGGCACACAACCAGGAAGGTGAATGACCACATCTTCCTGGGAGTGGGAAAAGAAGCTCCAAACCATTGTATCCCTGAGGAAATAACTATTTTGGCCATAAATTTTGTACCCTGTGTTTAAAACTGTGTGTTTAGACAGCATGTTCTAGCAGAGCTGGACAGCTCAGTAAAGGCAGACTGCTTGTTTTTGCCAAGCTTAGAGACAGAGGTTTCACTGCTTTGATAAGAGAGCATAAGTCTGTCAAACTGAATGTAAATAAAAACCCCTCTAATCTAAAACAGTAAACACACAGGTGGAAAGTTTTGTGGCCCTAAATTTCAGGCTGTTTTCCTACCAACGGGGCTTGGGAAGCTAAAAAAAAAAAAAATCTCTTCACTTTTAGGTAGTCCCTTTTATTCACCACTGAACACATTCAATATCAGCCTCTTCCATGCATGCAGCTCTTCTCTATCAAAAAAATTATAGGGCAGTTGCTCAGAAGTGGTGGTATTTGATGTTTTTTGCTACTGAATATATGTATTTCATGAAACAGCCCCAAAAGGATTCTGTGAAAGTTCTCAATTCTTATTGAATTCTGTAATGCTTTTGAAAAAGGCAAATTTCAGAGACAGAAATCAATGTTTCTGAAGGTAGATCATTAAGGACTAGAAAATGTACACTCCTATTCATAAATGATCCGGAAAAAGAGATGAATAGTGAAAAGACAAAGTTTTGCAGGTGATACAAAATCATTCAGGATAATCAAATCTAAAGCAGACCGTGAACTGTTGCATAAGGAACTTGCAGTACTCAGGAACTGGATGACAAAATGGAAGAGGAAATCCAGTTTTGCTGATGAAAGGGTTGAATGCTGGGAATGGCACCTATTCATGCCAATCAATGGGCTCTGCATTGGCTACTGCCATTCAGTGAAGGGATGCTGGAGCCTTTGGTCAGCTCCCAGTGAAACTCAGACCAGTCCTCAACAATGAGCACAATGGCCAGAAAGCCACGAGGGATGGTTAGGAAAGTTTAAAGGAACAAATGTAGGGCACCATCAATGCCCCTGGATGAGGCAAAAGAGGACAAAGTGGTTTCCAAAAGGCCTGTGCCTTTATGGAGGACAGGTCTAGCAGGACCAATAAATACAATGGTCCAAAAGCACCAAGCTTGGCCCCCAGGTGGAAGCAGATGGGAGGAGAAGGATTGCTTTACACGTGCCCTGCTGCCTATATTCCCTTCCTAAAGCTTATTCTGGTTATTCTCTTCAATGCTGCAGAGAGAACCTGTGGCCACGTGGACCCTCCCCTTCCAGCTACAGCCAACGTCACAGTGTGAGGGAAACCTCAAAATGTGTCAGCAACCCATGGGAAGTACAAACCTGTGTTTCAAAGCCATCCAAGAAGCCCTTTCTGAGCTGAGCAGAAGGTGTTGGTGCTTGGAACTTCTGAAATAAACCAATTGCTTCTCCACTGCTCCCTAAATGTGTTTTGTTGGAGGGGCAGGACAAGAAGAGTTTGTCTTTTCGGCTCTTCGGAGATACACATTCAAATATGAGGTCATTGGAACTGGAAAACCAAATTTCGTTCTTGATTGATTTTTTCAGTAGATGGAAATGCTCATCTAATTGTTTTTTACTGTTTGACCTTTCTATTTCGTTTGGTTAATCTTCATGATGGTGAAATAGCATTCATGATATTCACCCAGAGTAACTGTCGAAGGCTGGAGCATGAATGCTGATTTTTTACAATGTTCTGCTGCTGTGGGCACCCTAGAAACAAAACCAGATAGCAATTACAACTTCAGCCTTTGGTGCTTCTGAGAGACTAATTAAATTTAATTTCCTTGTAGGTCATGACTAGTCAGGGGGTGCCTGTGCAGGTTGTGTATGGAAATCCACCTTTTGGGCCACACCAGCACCACTGAAGCTGAACAAAAAAAAGGGGGAAACCCTCAAAATACCAATTCCCTTGGCAAATGTTATCAAATCTTTCTGAACTCTCCCAAAAACATGACAGTTTAATGAACATCCTCAAGGGACAGGGTGTGAAGGGCAGAACCTTCCCAGCGGTAAGGCTGGGGCTGAGCCATGTCCTTCCTCCACCCTCTGCCCCGCAGCTTCTGGAGGTGTTTTTGCCTGGTCTCAAATTCACTTCACACACGTGACATCACACACACTGTCACTGCCTACTGCCTGTGCTTGCAGGCCATTCTGGGTACCTCTGAAAGATAAAGGACACATCCTGTCCTGATCCTGGGAAGGTTTCAAACTGAAAAAAGGTAAATATTTCACTTTGCATGAAAAATCGCCCACCCTATAACAGGAAGCATTTGAAGGGAATCAAGTGCACTCAAAGAGACACCTCTCAAAAACTACTTTGAAGCAGATGCAGATTCTAACAGGAATCCTCCATTTTGCAGGCAGCAGCATAACTATCTGTTATTTATAGATAGTTCAGAGCACCAAGAAGAGCCATCATCCTGGTGGTTGTGTGGGTCTGCATGTCCCTGACATGACCCTGGTTTGTCCCAAAGTCCAGAGATTTCCTTCATGTCTATAAGCTTTATGATGGACTACCTTACATCAAACAGAAATTTGGCCCACGTAGCATAGGTCATCAGCATGAAAAGAAAAAAGCAAAATATTAGCCACTCCAGCCTGATTTGGGCTAAGAATTTCCTCATTGGTTATCAGACAACTTCTGGTATCCCGCAGGGGTGGAATTTTAAGTTCTAAAGATCTTGTGCCATTTGTTAGGCTTTCCTGCAGCCTTTTGTGAAGAAATCAGCTCGGTTTCAGAGGAAACAATCCTCTTTGCTGCCTCTGCCCACAGAGAGGACAAAAACCAGGCTGCAGTCATTTGGCACCTTCTCTACTCCTTTGTGAAAAAGGTCAAAAACACTGCAGAAACATCAGTTGTCTGTGCTGGCCCTCAGAACCAGCTTGCTGGGCTGAATAATGCTCCCACCGGAGCACAGTGCCCGGACCTCCACACATCAGTGTTTTCAGTTCATCACCTGCAACAATTATGGCACAAAGTCACCTCCCGTCCGTTTACTCCGCTGTGGTTTGCTCGCAGTATGCAACAGGGTGGAGGTCCCACCCCAGGCATGTGCCATGGTGAGATGGAGCCCTCCCACTCACCATTTCCCCTTGGAACAGCAGCGCTCTGGGATTTGTTAAACCAAACTTGCAGAGCGGTTTGGCCCCATTATGCAAGGAAGATGCACAAGAGCTAAAAAGAGGGAGAGAGAGGCAGAGTTCCTCAGGGACCAGCATGTTCAACAATCCCTTCAAACCACCACAAACCTTATTTACTAAGCCCCATAGGCTCTCATTAAATTTCTTTGTCCAAATATTTGCCTTTCTAAATTCACCCAGGAGCACGTTGTTTCTGCATTTCAGCCAGCCAGAATGCCACTGGGGCATTGAGCAAGCGCTGAGATTTTACTGGCACCCACTCTCCAGCTCCTTTTGGTCAGTAACTCTGCTCTGCTTCTGTGAATAACCACTACAGAGTAACTAATTTCACCTACTAAGGTTACATTTCCCCCCGGTTCCTTTTTTCTCAGCTACTTAACAAATCAATTCTCTCTGAGAGACCTCAGTTCATACTCAAGAGGATAACAATTATGTGCCACTGTGCTTTGGCAGAATGGAGTCAGTCACAGCTGAGGTAGAAAATTACTTTCTGCACTTTCAAAACAGGGGAAAGAAATAAGAGAAATCCAGAAGAAAACGATATTTTATGTAGATACCCACACCTATTTCTTTTAGACTAAGATCAAAGAGCAAAACCTTGCAGCAATAGTTCACCAACGCGTTTGTCTTCCTGCAGCCCTCAGGGTAGCTCAAACCTCTGTGTGGCTGTGATCTCTGTGTGGCCAGGACAGCCTTGCACACAGACCACGGCAAGCTCAGAGCCCCAGTGCATTTCTCCTTGCTCTGAAAAGAATACCTGGGGAAGCCTGCAGCTCTGAAACTCACCAAGTACATGAGAACTGCTTGGGCTGGCTGGAGTCCTGTGTCTAATCCAGCTGGAGTAGACAAAAAGGGCATCTTAACCACATACTTCCCTTCCCTGGACAATGAACAATACTGACAGGGCAAAATTAAGCCAAAAGGCATTTGGTTTTGTCTTTATTTTCTTCTCATTTTGTCCTGAAATGGTCGGGAGGCTACACAGGAAGAGAAATGAAAGGAGGAAAAAGCCAGGCTTTACTTTCAGCTTCCTCTTCTTTGTGGAGGTGACTGCTCTGCAGTTTTCAGCAGACTCTCAATTTTTTGCCGGGGTAACAGCAGTGTGGGAAGCTGAATGGAAGTTATTTCTGGGTAAAAAAGCAGCTTCCCCGAGCAGAAGCAGCTGGAACACGTGGTGTGCCCTGCTGAGCCCTCGGGTTCCCCCTGGAATCCCACCAGCATCTCTGGCACTTGGTCCAGCTGAGAGAGAAGGCCACGAAATGCAGCTGCCCCAGAGAGGCAGGCAGGGATTCCCTCAGTATTTGGGAACCTGAAGGAGCACAGAGCCAGCTGAAAGGATGAGTATTTCCCTCGTCATACGGAAATGACACCCAGCACCGGGAATGTGAAAACTGCACCATCTTCTCTCGAAAGGAACCTCATAACCTGCCTTCCCCAGGTTTGTCAGAGGTGCACAGGTATCAGAGGTATTAAGTTCCTCCAAATTCGGGGGAAAAAAGGCATCCTGCTACTGGGATGAGATGCAGAGAGAAGAGGAAGGCCATCAGTGTTGCAGCCCTCGGGCACCCCTGGTTTTTTGTGTGTATTCATACAACACCAGAAATCAAACAGGAAAGGATGAAAGGCATGTTTTAGCTCTATCTAGTGTACTAGAGAAACTGATAACGAAGTTCTTAAGTACAAAAAGAAAAATAATCTTGCCATCTTCTGAATTATTTTTTCCCTGCCCTATTCTCTTCTATATGCATCCCCTCTCCCCAGCACTCTTATCTAATCAATCCTGCTCTGCCAGTCTAATGCACATAATTTTCTCTTAGGGTGCATTTCTATCACTCAGGCATCAGAGGCTCATATGTATAGAGAAAACAAACTGATAGATGCCATGCATTTCAAAAAACATCCCCTCACACACTCCTTCAAAAGCCCAAGAGACTAAAATGCCCAAGAAATTGATAGAGTACCAGAAATCAACTCTAATATGCTTGACTCATCTGTTGATTTTAATTGAATGGTCTGTGTCTTCAGGCAATTTCATTATTCTCCCAAGAGCTGGGGAGCTAAGTGAAAGACAAACCTCGTTAACCTCTGACCATGAAAATCAATAATTTTCAATAAAATTTAGGCTCATTTGTTTCCCAAAGATCCCACATCTTGACTCTACTATCACGTGCTCCAGAGCTAATCGGCTATGGAATATCGTATTTTTCCAGATAATTTTTGCCAACTTGGCTACAAAGTCTTTACCTAAAGCCGCAGGAATCCTTGCCATGTGTATGAAACACAATTTCTCTCCAGATCGTGTGGTGGTGTGAGCTGACAGCATCCAGCCTGCACTGTATTCATACAGAATACTACTCCAGAGTGACAGTGCAAGCACTTCAAAGAGCACTGCACTTATTTTTTGTTATGTTTAGGGTCATTGATTCTTCTTCACCCACAGAACTGATTCCCGCGAGTTTGTGTCGCACACTTTATCCCTCCCAATTCTGCATCCACTGAATGCAAAAGCACATTCCTGTTTTGAATAAAAATGCCAGTTTTCCCGGCACAAAGAGCTGAATATGGGCTTGTTTCTGTGGGTGCACCAAAAGCAAAGGGTGAAAAAAATGTTTAATACTTCTTCTAGTGCCCCTTCTGCCAACAGAAATCAGGAGCAACTCTGGTACTCTGCTAATGAACTGCTTAAGCTATTGGATTCCTCCAAGTGGCTGAGAGAGGATATTTGTGCAGATCCCACCTACGCAACAAGAGGAAATCCATTCCTTACCCCAGTGGAGCGTAAAATATGGAATTTTCAGACCAGAAGCAGGTGTTCTGCAGAAAGAGCAAATATAACATTGCTGGAGTGTGACAAATATTGATAAAAAAAGCAGATCAGTGAAGGGAAGAATCAAGCAGTGCCCCCAAATACAATGCACAAATCCCCACTGGAATTCTACCAATGCTGCAGGAACAACACCAGCTTACAGCAGAGCTATCACACGAATGCAAAAATTGATGTTTCTAACTCCTGGGCCAGGTTGAATCCTAGATTATAAGGCTTCAGAAACAAAATTTATGAAGAAAATATTAGCAATAAGAACATTTCCAGGTCGTTGCAGAGCAAGACTCTCCGATTACTTTCTTTAAGAAGGGAGCCCCTGAAATTGGTCAAGCACATCAAGAAGAGGGAAGAAATTGTGAAGAAGAAAAGAATCTCAGTGGAATACGATATCCACTCTCAGAGAACACGCTGTGCACACGCAGAGCCAGCCTGGCAGTCTGGATGACTGAGCGTCTCGGGTCCACCCTCGAGATCTGCAGATGCTGGCAGGTCGGAAAGCAGCAAACCCAAAATGTGTCCCACAGGACACCCCCACATCACAAAGAGCCACAGCATCCCCAAAGCAATGACTCCTCTGGATGCACTAAAATCTTTGTAAAGGAGTGAAAAAGTAAAAGAAGCAAAAAAATAAATCAGTTCCACAAGGATAAATATTAACAGAAAGGACAGCATTGATAGCATTCAGGTTTTGCTGCTCTCTGAACAAAAACTCCCACTATGATTCTTGAGTGCCCCTGCAGGTCAAGACCTCCAGCCCCAGCCTTCCTGGATGGAAAACCAGTCCTTGCTGACCATGTCAGCCTTGGCTGCTCTGTGGAGAGCTCAAGGGAAGGCACTGAATGTGATAATTCATCTCAAAGGAGATGTTTTGCCATAGACGTTGGACCAAAATGCCCATTCTCATTAAAATTCATTTCACACCAGCCAGCCTTTGGCTGTTTCATCTCTGCCCAATTCCCTCTGCCAAAGAAGTCCCTCACCTCACTTCCGCCCTCGTCTAAGTGAGACACTTGCTCGGGTTAATCAGCCCAGTAAGAGTAGTTCTTTTGCTGACTGAGAACCTTGGTGGGAGAAAACCAAATAAATTATATTAAAGGTCAGGGGAGAGTTGCAGCCACTTTACAGCAAATTCCTCCAAACACGGCTGAGCATTTTGCAGAACCTTAATGAGAAACAATCAGCTGGCTCCTCTGACAGCTCAGTTTGGGGAGTAAAACACTGGCTACCATGTAGGTCGGTAATGCAGACAGCAAAAGGTACACGATGAGATCCTGCTTTTGGTGACTCAGCACAGACACTCGGGAAAGAGCAGAGTTGGCAGAACAGCAGGGAAACCACACCATGGCTCAACTTTGTAAAAGTTACAAGAGGCAGCTGACAAGTGATCCCTTTTCTCACTGCTTTCGAGTGGAAGTCATCAAAATGTTATATCACACATGCCAAAAATTATGATTAAGGGGTGTCCCACAGGGAAGCATCACAGAGTAAATATTTATCACCAGGCAGAAGAAAGCAGTGAACTCTCAGAACTAAAATTAAATACAATGGGACACTGTTCAATATTAGATAAGAAAAATCAAAAATAGAAGACATTGGATTTAGATCAGATATAAGATTTCTATATGTTAGGTGAAAACTCAAAGAAAAGATTAGCTGGATTTGCCATCAGGAATGTAATTTCCACAAACAAAAAGACTGCATCTTTCAAGAAAAGCATAAGAATGGTTATCAAAAATCTGCCATTTAGCAAGAAAAAGAAAAATTCCCGGTAATTTGGACCTGGATTTTTTGTCCCTTTTCCAAAAGAGCACAATCCATGGCGTCACCCAAAGGAGAGCAGGTTCTTGTTCCTTTCTAGATAACGTGAATACTGGTAATTGCATTCCAGCTTCCCACTCGTTTTTCTTCTGAGAAGCTTCCACTTTTCAGATTTGAAATGAAAATGCTCTCAACACCAGGCAGTGCATTCTACTGAATACTCACATCGAGTCCAATCAAACCAACTGACCTCGCATCATTTTCCCAAACACTTGTGATGTTTTCATTGCACTGTTCATAATAGGATTTTTTACTGCAGGATTCATAGCAACTGACTGAAATCTTTGGCAGTGGAGCAGTGATTGCAGGGCAATTACTCTACAAATATTATCCATAAATGCTCCATATCACAGGAAGCACTTCACTAATGCTGTGCTTGAGAAACTCAGGTGATACCAAATAGTGTTTCCCACTGACAGCTGTACCTGCTGCTTAGCACAAAACAACTTTGAGCCTGGAAAGCAGCAGCTTGTCCTTCTAATCACTGTAAATCAAGCAGATCTCTGGTTTTCCTTCCAAAACTTTTCCTCGAGGGATCCTACGGTCAAAGCAAAGTACTGAGAAGTCAGTCTGGAGGTTCCAGCAGGAATGCTGCTGCCTGGGTATCTGGAATCTGTGTTCAGCTGATACAAAGGTTGGCATAACACATCAGTTTGTAAGACCATTTGACAAACTATATCCATCTCAGCAGTGGTGCTGTTACACTCAATTTTGGAGAAGTGCAGGTCAAACCACGATGTTGAACAGCAGTAGAAATAATCATGTTAGTTTGGCCTGATCTAGGACAGCGAGGGCTTCAGTGTGCACAGCCAAGGTTTTCAGTAGTGGGCAATAACTTTGGAGCCTTCTTTATGTGATAGGCAATGTCACAGGCCTGCATGAGACCCCTTTTCAAAGGCTGCTACACATCATTCATTGGCTTTTTAAAAACCCTAAGCTGGCCGTGCATCCTGCCCATGCTTATACAGACACTCTGAAATTGTTTATAAAACCTCCGCTGAAACTCTTTTTCCAAATAAATTGCAAAAATTTGTGCAGTCTAAAACAGTAAGAAGAGAAGTGTCTTATTTTAATAGGCACAGCATTGTGAAAATGGGCTGGTTTAGTGCTTCTTGTTTTATTAAAGGGGTATCGGTGAAGAAAATGCTGGTGGCTAAATACACACCTGTGGCTGTGCAGCACAGCACAGCAAAATTGTGTGTTAGTGTCAGCACGCCTTGGTAGCAGCTTTTCCCAAATTAGATTAATTTAATTTTAAAGAAGAAAGCAGCTGGACATTCATTTTATGACACTAGACTTCCTTCTTACTTGCAAAGAGTCTGTTCTGCTTACTGCAGGCTTTAGCTTTTTTAAAAAAAAATTATGCATGGAAGTTTGTGATGGTGTATAGGAACAAAATGCCCTAAATAGAATTTTTCATACGTCACCAATTTCTAAAACACAAGAGGGTTGCTTTTGCAGTGACTCAGGAAAGCACTAAACATGTGCTTGAAGTGTAATCCCTTCAGGTATAGTAATTAAGGTGTTTAAGTGATTTGTACATGGGGATGGACATTCAATTAGAACACAAGTGTACAAATCATGGGAGCTGTGATTTTCCATTGAAAATAAAATCAACGACGAGGGATTTTTCCTTCTAAACTTCACATAAAAATACAAATTTATTAGATCTCGTTTAAAGTTATTGAAGACTATCAAAAGAACATTATTCCAGCATTGATTCAAAACCATGGGGTGCACTATCAGCATAATTAAAATGAAAGTATATTGAGCTATTTTCCTTTCCTGCTTCCATATTATTGTCTAATTGTTCAGAATGTCTGTTTGTTGCAGAGGCAAAGTAATTAAGCACAGCACGTTGCAACAAGGGGGATCATAAAGCCAGAGTTGGCTGCATTACCAACACAGATACCAGCACAGGAAAACATTAAGGAAAGGATCGGGATTGTAATTGAAAATAATTGGATGATCCAGTTCATTTGGCTGACATCAGGACCATTTGAGCACTCCAGCACTCTCCAGCCCTGGATGCTCACCGTTCATCTGTGCTCTTAAAACGGATCTGTCCGAGGGAAGCTCTGGAGCGACGTTAAAATCATCTTGTGAGAAGGGCTGAGCACCAACATTCCCCGTGAATGGTCAGGGGGATGTGTTTAGGTCACCACCCACAAGAGAGGCCGGACTAAAAGTTTATAAAATGCAGAAGATTCTTGTGCGGCCAAATCCAGCATCCCTTGAAATCAATGCAGTTATTTCCTTTCCCGGTAGAAGACAAGGACAGAGATATCTCCAGGGAGAGATACTCCCCTTACAAGAGATCAGTTACTCACACACCTAAAAGAAAGAATTTGTGGCTCCATGTTTTGTCAGCACAGCAATTAAGCTGAGGCCTGTTTGGAAGCACATTTAAAAGCCTAAACAGAACAACTTTGTCACTGTCTCTCAGAACCCCGGGCACCACAGATATCTCCAGCTCTCAGCAAGTTGTGACTGCACAACTCGCTGTTTTCTGTAGCTCACAACTTGGCAAAACCAGAACTTATCACTCAGCAAAACTCAAATTTGCAACTCAGCAATATGGAAACAGCCATGTCACAACTTCCAGAAATTACTGAGTCATACACCCTCCAAAAGAGACTATCACTTCCCAATGATCATCTCACAAAACTGATAGCTGAACTCAGAGGCAAACGTACCTGTTAGCAGAAACCCCTTCACAATCCTGAGAAAATGGAGCTTCATCATTTGCAGACTAGTGCTACCAGCCAAAACCCTGGGAAAGATGCAACTAAAATGCAAATTTAATTAAAAGAATTGTACACACGGGAAATCTAGAGCACTGTGCAAATCTCTTCAGCAATGCAAATAATTGTGTCCATAATTGACATTTTTAGTCAAAATATAACAAAAGGCCAGTGAGCCAACAGCAGGTGTGAAATTACTAGTCTGGGACTAAATCAGGATGATAGCATCAGCTATGGGAGTACCTGGGGAAAAGGTGAAATAGGAAGGGAAAAAAAAAAAGGCAAAAGAGTTTTCAAACGAGTTGCTTTAGAGCTCAAACTCGTGCTCCATGGGACCTGCACAAGAACTGCTTGAGGGCCTTTTAGATTCAGATGAGAACTTGTTGGGTGGCCAGGTTTGAAGACTGAACCTGGCATCACTTGTTCTAACAGCATCAGCTCGTCTGCCCCCAAAAGCTGCTGCTCCGCTCTCGCAGCAGTGCTCCCTGCCAGCACGTACTGCAGCACGGGGCACAGGGGAGACACCCCGAGTGGGGACCCTGGCGTGACTCAGGCACAGCTGCTGAGCTCTCCAAAGTCAGCTCATCAACCTGCAGAGCTCTCCTCAGACCACGAGTGCTGCTTGCTGCTAAATGATTTACGTGGCTCCCAAGCAGACTGCCTGCACATCTCGTATTTATGAAATGAGCTCTCCCGTGTGGACAGGTTTAACGCCCCACTGGGACCTCTTCACACCCAGCAGCCTCTACAGTCATGCAAAGGTTGTGATAAGGTCAAATCAGAGCAGTTACATTGGATGAAATACTGATTCAAAAGCCCTTGCCTGAAATTCTGCACCAGCCAGGAGAGCGGCAGCCTCATCCCCTGGGCAGGCTGGGACCAGCGGGCTCCCAGCTTGAACTCTGAGCTTCATCAAACCTCTCTTAATCCTTGCCTGTCTTGAAAGGAGTTGGAGAGGTTACCTTCAACTGAGACAACGCAAACTTCCCTCTCTTCTGGGTGGGAAAAGTGTATCCTGGTCCACTTTAACAATGCTGAAGGCAGGATTGACCCACCAGGGACCTTGACTGCTGAGACCTGCTGTTGGCTGGCAGCAAGAGGAATGAAACAGCTCTTCAGAAGGAGTTTTAATGTCTTCTGAATTTTATTAGGTGACAGGAAGGGTCACAGAGGGCAAGGCAAGGGGCCAGGAGGCACAAGGGGATTCGGAGCAGGGAGCAGTGTCAGAGGAGGTGGCTGGAGGTCATAGCAGGGACACAGACTGCACCGAGTGCTGCTGCCCACAGGACTGTGGTAACACAGCTCTGCAACAGCCCCAGGGGCAAGGATCAGTGTTCCCTGTAATGGCTGGGGTGTGTTCCCTGTAAAAGCTGTGTGGGGATCCACACTGCCCCATGGTCTGGGTGTTAGCAGCTATTTACCACTGAGTCCAGCAAACTCCCAGCCGCTACATCAGAGCCCAGCTGCTAAAAGAAGGATTCAAGGTCAGGCTTTATACACTGCCCGTGCTGTAAACTCAACTCTGCCTTGCACAAGTCACTTAAGTTTGTCATATGTCACAAGCCATGCCACCAGACAAGTGCTATTTCTGCAGGGGTGGTGGAAATAAAGCAAGCTGAAGGTTTTGGTTAGCAGTTTCCCGAGAAATCAGTTTTTCAGACATCCAGAAGGGTGACAGGCTACTACATTTGTTGTTCTCCATTTTCCCACAGAAGCATTTCAGGCACCACAGCCAACACACACTCCCAGCTCTGGACCTCTAAGCTCAGAGCTCAGGCCAGCTGAGGCACCTCCTCTCCTTTCATCCCAGCCCATGATTACTACACAGTAACAGTCAAACCACTTAGCTTTGCATGAATACAGAAAAACATCTCTGTTCCTGGGCTCTACATTTGTGGAACAATAACACAGGATCTTGAGATTGGTAACAACCACTTGGGTCCTTCCAGTCCATCTTCCTGTCATTTGAGGGTTGTTCCTTATTATTAATTTTTTAATATCTCACTTGGAATAGCTTTAATCATGCCAGACACTGAACTACTGCCACTTGCCCAGGGAGACCTTATCTTAACACAAGACATCTCACTGTCAGAAGTTTGGCTGATATTTGAAACAACTTTTCCTTCGCTTCATTATGTTACTCTCCCTTAAACTTTCTACCTGTAAATAACCCTTCTGTCCCCAAAGCTCATATTTCATAGACCTTCTTCACTGTTTCCCACCATTTAATCATTCTTTACTCAGGTACTACACTGTGTGATCTTAATTTTTCTGTGTAATTTCACTTACTTGCACTGGTAAGTACCTCGTTGCTTTTCTCTGAGCTCTTTATCAGGAATATGTCAATGAACATGGAGGGAGATATCTGAAATTAGAGGTGTTCTCCACATAACAGTGTCTCATTGGGAGAGTGCAGTAACACACAGAAAGTAATATCAATTCAGAATAATGGGACTTGTAAGGAATTCATTTTTAATATAAAAGGACGGTGGGCTTTTTATTAGAAGACTGATTCAAAATTTCTTGGAGATGAATCAGCTTAGACAAGCCCTTAATTAAGAGAGATTTCCCATGTTCTGTAGAGAGTCTGTGGTCAAGTCAGACAGATTTAACCACCCTGAAGTGGCCAAAAGCTGATTTTCCACATTGAAAAACCTGCTTCAGAGCAGAATTCCACTCAAACGAGGTATGACATTTAGACCACCTCACCAGAAATACATCTCTATCCTCTAACATGTTTTAAAATTTACTTTATATAAGTAAATATTGCTTGGTCTAGCAGAGAGGTAACCTAGCCCAACACACTGTCCAGCCAAGGGGATGTCTGAGTTCATTTCTCTGCACTGAATCAAACAGACCCACTGCCTGAACACACAGGTCAAAGGAGCATCTTCACTACCTGGGCTATTGACAAATCTGGGGCGGGGTTTGGTGCACGGCAAAAAGGTGCAAGATAACATCAGAGAGACTGAGCCCAAAACTCTGGCATTGGACCCAGTCCCCGAGGATTTACTCGGGGCTGGTGGCAGCTGCAGTTGTGTGAACAGTGACAGAGGCAAACACTGGCCCTAAAGCAGAAATTAATAGATTGCTTCTCTAAAGAGCCCATAGCACTGTTGTTTCCCCAAAAGCTGTTGGAATTAACATAAGATTTCAAGACATTTTTGATAACAGTGTCAGAAAATTCTTCCTGAAGGCTTTTTTCTGTTAGATTCAACCACCATGGGTCACGAGTGTTTTCTTAAGAGGAAGTCTGCAATTAGCAGAAATAACCTCAAATCCCTTGTTTATTTTTAGCTGACCAAGGTGCAGAATTTATAACATATGTCTTCAGAGATTAATTGCCAAAAATAGCAAGTAAGCTGAATATTTAAGAATACTCTATAAGCCATTGGCAAATACTTTAAGATAATAAACCCTGAAAAGCCAGAAATAGATTGTGGTAAATTCCCCCCTCCCCAAGAAAAATTGCCGAAATCTCTGCTAATAATTCAGCAGTGTCTGCTTTGATTCCTGCACTTTTCAAAGAGCAAGGGTTGGGGTTTTTTTTCTTTGCTTAACTTTTTTTCACTCTCTTGCCTTCGGCTCGTGTGATGGCCCACACCATCACAGCTACATTAGCTCGCTCATGCAGTGTCAGCTCCTGTTAGTAGCAGGCAGTGGGGAGAAAAACCAACATGACACGATGTGATACTACATGGCCCTGCTGGATGTAATGCAGGTCGTCAGAGGATTGTAGTGCAGGCTTTAAAGGGAAGAAGGAAGATCTGTTCAGGAATGTAGCTGGTGGAGGACCATGCCTTAAATGCCTCAGAAGTTTATCTTTCAATAGTCCCCAAGGAACCAGACTCCTCATTGCTTATGTGAAACTTTTATGGTCCTCACGCTTCCCATCTTCCATATTTCATTTTTTGCTCTGAGCAAACCAAACACTTTTTTCCTACTCCGACCCAGCGAGTTCTCACAAGGAATTCCAAGCTCCAGCATCAAGGTCCAGAGGTTCAAACGTGGCATTTCCATGAAGTCTCCCCTCTGGGCCGCTCAACTCAGCCATCTCTGGCAGGGGAGGCTTGGGGGACAGTCTCAGCCAGAGGCTGAGTTCTCAACACAACACCTATTTCTCCCTGCAGCAAACGACATTACAGGAAATGAAACTAAAGCAATCTAAGGAGCAGCTCGTCTGCCTCTCCACGGGGTCACTCTCGCTCCAATGACACCTCATTTGGAGCAAGGTGCTACTCAAGAAGGGAAATGGCCAGGTCTTACTGCTTCCTAATTTGAGGCCATATGTTGCACTGATCACCTGTGGAAAGGTTTGTTTATCCCACGGTGAGGAAACGTGCTGAAGTGGAGCCACAGAAGAGAAAGGAAGACGTTTTAATAAACTGGAGACCCCTCTAAGCTAATCAACGCCTCGGAAGTGCTGTCTGTGATGGTAAAGTTAACAAGGCAAGTTGGGAAAATAGTTCTGTTAAATGCTGAGTAAAGTCTCTTACATTACTCTTCATACCACGGCCAGTCTGTTAAGAGTAATGAAAACATTTCACCTACTTCTCATCCCAAGACTTTGGAACCCGAATCACAGCAAGCCAATTTACAGTAAAAGTTGGAGAAAAAAAGATTGAGAAATGTTCTTTTTTTCAGGATTGAGAAAAATGTTTCAGTGACAAGGCTTAGTTGTGCATTTGCAAACCTTGTTAAAAGCTGATGCCAAATGTATAAGCAGGAACTCTCATGTGTCCCTTTTGCAGAGGATCCATGGTGCCCCTCAGAAGGGCTGGTGTGCTCTGCTCCCCATGTCCAATCCCAGGGGAGTCACCTGGCCGTGGTCAGGAGCAATTAAAACACACAGCTTTTAAACACTCTGGGGAGCACTCTACCCTCCAGCTTCACTCTCCAGTTCACCACCAAGGCTCAGACTCCTGATTTGGACACTGATCCCCTGGCCCATCCAACGAATTGTTCACACTTTGTGCTGATCTGCAGAACTGTAGACCAGAAATGGGAAAGAAGATTAAACAGCTGCTCAGCTCTGAAATGGCTTTGCACTGGAAAAGTGTTCGGGAGAGAAAATGGCAATCAAATGCTTTCTATAGTCTTCACCCAAATTTCACAACCTGTAGAATAAAGGGCACATAAATTTTTGTGCTGTGGCCCAGGAAGTCTTCTCCCTGCCAAAGGGATTTATAAACATTTAAGAGCTCGAGGAGGCACCTCCTGCTGAGCAGCCTTTTAGTCTGATCAGTATTTTGTACCGTGATCATCAGGCCATAATGACACCCCCTATTTTATGTGAGCACAACAGTAACCGAGAGCCAGGTAATGTTTGTAGGAATGGAGAACATAACTTTTAAGACAGCTCACACAGTTGGAAGTTACACACACACTCTTCTTCAGAGTAAGCAAGTCAGAAACAATTTGTCTGACTAGAGATATTGATTAGACCAAAAGAGAAGGTAGTTGGGTAACTGAGGAGTAGGGGCAAGAAGTTAGCATGGGAAGAGCTGCCTCCCAATGAAAGGAAGTGATAGGTAATTTATCATCTATGGAACACGGGGAGATTAGCGGAGCGAAGGAGAGGAGTCGTAACTGATGGGCGTTTGCCTCCCTCCCTTCCAGCTAATTTGGCTTTTATGCAAAAGTTCCATCCTGTCACTTCACCATGTTCATCTTCTTGCCAGCCACAACTAAAAGGTTCGTTTGTGTAACTAACAAACAGGAGATAGAAGTAGTTAGCACTGCAGCTAATGGCAACAGACGGACAGGTACCTACTCCTACCACACACAATCTGGGGTTTAAATTAAACAGTTCTCACACCATTGATGAAGGTGATAGCAGCTGAAATGCTACTTTTTTTCGGTCTTTTGTATTCTCATTTCATAACCCAGTTTCTGAGATCAGATGTTACCTGGTGATCTGTCTTAATACAAAAGCCAAATAGACTAGAGGGGTTTTATGAGAACAAATTAGAGGCAAATAAAATTTTAAATAACTAACATCAGCTGTGACTCTTCCTCGACTTGTTAAAAACGGCTTATGGGTGTCTGGCATCAGCTGCAGCCTGGCAAGGTCCTGCACAGAGGCCAGGCAATTCCAAGCACAGATACAACCTGGGCAGGGAATGAATTCAGAGCAGCCCTGAGGAGAGGGACCTGGGGGTGCTGGTTGATGAGAAGAAACTCAACGTGACCTGCTGGAACAAGTCCTGAGGAGACCAAGAAGATGCTCTGAGGGCTGGAGCCCCTCTGCTTTGGGACAGGCTGGGAGAGCTGGGAGTGTTCACCAGGAGAAGAGAAGGCTCCAGGGAGAACTTAGAGCCCCTTCCAGTGCCTAAAGGGGCTCCAGGAGAGGTGGAGAGGGACTTTTTATAAGGACACATGGGATAGAACAAGGGGACAGGGTTCAAACTGACAGAGGGCAGGTTTAGATAAGATATGAGGAGGAAATTCTTTACTGTGGGAATGACGAGGTCCTGGCACAGGTTGCCCAGACAAGTTGGGGATGCCCCATCCCTAAAAATGTTCAAGGAAAGGCTGGATGGGGTTCTGGGCAACCTGGTCTAGTGGAAGATGTCCCTAAGCATGTCAGGGGGCTGGAATTAGATGATTTTTAAGGTCCCTTCCAACCCAAACCAGTCTATGATAATATTAGCTTTGTCCAAATGATGCTAAATGTTATTTTTTCCAGTATAGCACGCCACAGCCCCCCACTTAGGAAAGAAAAAGGGTTTTCAGTGGCTAAAATGTACAGCAGAGATCCCTTTCCTGCCCTAGCTTGCACTTGTGTGCATCTCGTATTCGTTTTCAGGTGTTATTTTGGGCTGCTGGCAGTCACAGCAGCGTGTGAGGCAGCTGCTGCCCCAGGGTTGTGCGATGCAGGTATTTGCAAGACTTCTGCAAACTGCAGGCTGCACCAAGAAACCCTCAGACTGCAGTGTGCTGCCTCATGCAATAATCTGAGTTTGAAATAACAAACACTCTATAATGAATGGGTCGAAGCTGGACTGTTTAAATGCTTGCACCCTGCTACAATTACAGAAACACCCACCAATGTCTCGTGATAGTTTATCTGTAAAGGATACAGCATACTGTGGCTTCCAGTAGATCAAGAGTCATCTTACAAGATTAATTTTAAAAAATAAATCATACAACAAAATGCTGTCTTAATTTTTCTGGCTACTCTAGAGTTCTATGTCAATATCTCAATAATGACAATGTCAGGAGTGGATAAGATTCCTGAAGACAAACAGTGATTTTGGGTGCCTGACAGGAGTCCCTGAAAGAGGTGAATGACTTTTATGAGATGCAGTTCCTTCCTCTCTGCAATTTGAGTCTATTAAGCAAAAACATCTCGGATCACCAATCACCCTTCAAAACTCGGGCTGCTCATCGCCACAGCACGTATGTCCATAAAAGGAGGAAGAGCTTTAGCATCAAAAATATGTAAATAGGCCCAATAAATTTGGTCCTAGGATTTGTTTTTTTAAAGTCAGAAAACTAGCTGTTACTGCCAGCTTCTTTGCTGGGGCTATAAGAGAATGATCATTTTCCCTCATAATGGTTCTGACATAAAGCGTGTATCAAAAACTGCATACGCTTCATATCCATCCAGCTGTGCTGAGCAATAAACACGATAATTATGCAGATAAGGCTTAAATAAATTCCTATACCTAAGGGCAGCTGAATGCTTTTTTAAGCAAAACAATAATTAACCCTCCATAGGGCTGAATGAGCACGGGCCTTTGCTCCTTCCCAAGGTGGGAAACCTGCATGGTGGCACCTACCAGGCATCTGTCTGAGATTTAAACGGGTCAGGGTTCTGCAGAGGAAAGAGCTCCAGGGCTGGTCCTTGTGAGGTTCCAAACAAGGTCAAGAGCAACAACATCGACTCGTTTCTATACCCTGGTGCTGGAATTTGAGGCGTGTTTCGGACAAATGTCACAGGAATTGCAGGTGAAGGGAGAGAAGAGCATGAAACACCAGTGGGACTGCTCACTGAAAGGCAAAGAGGAGGCCTGAGCTCGGCACTGAATGAAGTCCCTTGCAGTAAAGTGGGAGGCTCAAGGGCTCACAGGCAGGACCAAGCTGCTGCAGTGCAATGAATTCTCACCCCTCGGTGCCCTGCAGTAACTGCTCACATGCACTCGCTTAGCTCTCCACAAAGATTAAGATGTTTATTTTAAGCTCTTTCATTAGGCTGAGGCTAATGTGCTTTACCTTGGATGTGTGACAAGCCAAGCCTCTCTAGAAACTGCTGCTGCTTGAAGAAGCCTGAAGTCCACACTGACAGTGGCTTTGGGCTGACAGGATAAGCAAGGCCAGCTCCCCACCTTCCTGCATGGCCAGTCACCAGCAGGCTGCAATGCCTTTGTGGCTGTTCTCACCACCATGTGTGACTACTTCAGTCACAAAATCCTTCAATACAGAGATTCCACAGTCACACAGATGTTATTTTACAAACTAAGTGCTGAACTAAATGGCTTGCCACACTGTTCCACAGCAAATGATGATAATAAATCCTACATGCATATACTGGGCCTTCTCTCTTCGTTCTTCTTGGTCACTTTTTGAACTAAGATTGAGTATCAAAAGGAGTCCAAAATCTCCTCAACCCACAAAGCTTCTGGCTTTAAAGCCAGCATAAGAAACCTGGAAATTGTCAAACTGGTTTTTGTGCACTTGAGTTCTAGCACAGCACCTGTCAGACAAGGCAGAATGGTAGAGAAAAGGTCTAAATTGACCCTTCCGTGGTGAGGAACTGGGAGGAGTTACCAGCCTCAGACTTTTCTGCATCACTGTGATTACCAGACACTGCATTTCCCTTCCATAATGCTTCCTAATGGTTTTTGGAAGCCATCCAAACCCTTTACTCCCACCAAATCACATGGTAACAAACGCCACAGCTCAGTTATGCGTGATGTGGAAATAATGCTTCTTCTGAGTTTTTAACCTGCTGTGAGATTCAGATGCTCCCTAGCTCCCTTATTGTGAAAAGCAGTGAAGAATCACCCTTCTGCATTGCTTCTCCACCCACAGCCCTACAACTGGCTGCTGCAGCACTGCCCCACCACAGCTCTGCCTGGAGGGACCGTGCTAGTGATGAGTGACAGATGGCAGGAGCTCTAAGCTGGGTCTGCTCTTGAATCACTGAGAGCACAGAGCTGTGGCTCACGTTCAACAAACCTCCATGATCAGTCCTGCACGAGGGGTAAGAGTTAAGAATTTCTCTCTGCTCTAAAGAAAAAGAAAAGAAAAAAAAAAAAAGAAGACAAAAAAAAAAAAAGCCAGACCTGGCTCTGGCCACTGAGTCTCCCCAGGGTTCACCCAAGGCAGCTCTGCTGTGATGTGCTGCTCTCGTTTCTGTTTGAAATACCCCAACAGAGATGAGCAGAGAAGGATGGAGACTTGACCAGACCCTCTGTCTTCATTTTAGAGCCTTACCTATAAAGTCTGAGCACAGATGTAATCATCTCAGACTCCAGAAAGGCTGGTTAAAATGGAAAATTTAATATGGAAAGCTCCCTGTTTCTCCTTGCATTCACTGACTCTTTCAAAAGCTCGTTTCTGCAGACGTCCCATTGACTTCATCTGTTCTGAGAAAGGACATCTCTGTCACTCTGCATCAGGAGCTCAGATCCCAGGAGAGGCTGGAAACCCAGCACAGCCTCCTCTGAGAAGTGTGGGCACAGTTAGGATGATTTCAGAGGGCTGGCTGTCCTGCGGAGTGCCACATCAAGACAAGCAAAATCCCCTTGAAATCCATTTTTCAGAGCTGGATGGTTCTGGCTCAGCCTGAAGGGGTAAATCAGACATCCCAGCTGGGCCCTGGAGGCAGAAGGGAGAAGTGCCTCAGGTAGTGCCTGTGCCAGGCAGCCTAGACCTTGGCCAGAGAGGTGCTCAGTATGAGTGTCATCTTTACAGTTGTTCTGGTTTTACCCTCAGACAAATGTCCTGGGGCTCGCTGGCTCTCCCTGCCAGGTCTGTGAGGTTCACAGACTTTCACTTACAGATAAGAATCTATAATTTAGGCAATTCAGTCTGTGAGAAAACTAAGGTGTCCAGAAAAAAAAAACATTCAGTCTTTTATCAGCTTCCCCACAAGCAGAGAAGAGCATTTCCCTTGCCTGGACAAACCCAGGAACAGGACACCGGTGGACTTCATCAGAAGCAGGGCTGAGACATCTCTAGGAGCTCTTAAAGAAAGACCATACAGTGGGTCCAGGACTCATTTCAGGAGGAAAAGGAAAGACTGGAAGGAAAAATAACTCCAGGTAGAAGAAATCAGATTAGAGAACACACTATCAGGCCACCTCCAGCTGCATTGGGATCTACCAAAACTGCCCAGTTCTGGCAAGTAGTGCATTGAGTAGAGTACTTTGGGTTTATGTCCCCACCTGGAAACTGTTAAATTATATAAATCAGAAGCTTAACTAAAGGCCAGAAATTCTCTCCTGTTTTTCTGTAGACTCACTGGTTTCATACCTCTCTCTTTGGGTTTCAATCCTCTGCTACAAAGCCACCCTTACCCTCCCACTGCCCCATATGATCTCGTGGCACTTGCACAGAGAATTTGCAGCCAAAACACATTACTTTGCAATTTTCTACACTAAGCTTCCCCTGTGCTCATCTCCCTGGACTCAGGCCATCTGCAATGTCCCCCAACAGCTTTGAGTCATATGCTCCCACCATCTGACCCCCTGGACTCCTCTCCTCCGCTAGAGAGGCAGGTTAAACCTGAAGCCAAGTGGAGTTGAACTCCAGCCCTTCCAAAGGGCTCCCATTGCCCAGCAACAGATGGTGGAGTGCAACTTCTAACCAGCAGGAAAATGATGTTTTCCTCTCACCAACTGAAATATCAATAAAAAACTGATTGTACATTCCAAATTCAGTCTGAAAGCCGATTCTATTTTTCAGTTCAGAGCTTCAGCCTTTATAATGCCGCAGAGCAACTGAAGTCTAAGTAATACCACTCAGTTTCTCTTTGGGTGTCTGAGAAGGATTAGTGAGGACCATGCCAGGCGACTTCACAGCGTGTACAAAATTCCTGCTTAGGGAAGGAAGTGTTACTGCTTGTTCTCTTCATAGCAGTAATAATGAAATCCCTGTTGCAATAGGAGGGATAAAAACTTTTACTAGTAATACAAAGATCTAAGTTTTCAGTAAGGAAATACAATCTATTCTGAGAAAATTCTCTTCATGGAGGCTAACCTGAAAGTTTTTACCTCTAGTCATGATCATTCCTACATTTTCAGGAAATCACAGAGTGGTTTGGATTGGAAAGGACCTTAGAGATCATCTAATTCCAACCCCTTTCCACGGGCAGGGATGCTGCTCTCCAGATCACGTTGCTCCAAGCCCTATCCAACATGGATTTGGGATGTCCAGGGATGAGGCGTCCACAACTTCTCTGGGCAACCTGTGCCAAGGCCTCCCCACCCTCACAGGGAAGAATTTCTTCCTAACATCTAATCTAAATATTCCCTCTTTCAGTGTAAAACTGTTCCCCCCTGTCCTATCCCTATCTGGCTGTGCAAAAAGTCACTATCACTGGTTTTTTCCAAGCCCTTTGGACCACACTCATCCTACACTCCTCGAGTGATAGGCAGGTACCACCCGATCCAGCAGTTCATCATTGCTGCTTTTAAGGCACATTATAAAAATTAAACAACATGCACACCTCTGAAACTAAAATGTGATGGTAGGAACTGGTTTTGTGCAAGTGTTTTCCAGGGCTTTCCATCAGCATTCACAATCCTTCCTGTATTCTGGCCACTTCCAGAGCAGTTTTGGGAGTCTCTGGTACTATGTTTGTTATACATTTAAAAATAACTTCTGCTCTCCAAAGTAGGAGCCAGAAGCTACTGTAACTCAGCAGCATGACCAAGTACCAAGAGTGCAAAAGAACGCCCTAAGACCCACCTGCTCCCTTGCTGCTCTCATTTATTTGCCAAAAGTTTGTTATTTACTGATAAGCAAAGCAAACAACGTATTACCCTGACACATATGTTCCACATTTACCCACCAAATTTGTTGTTGACAAAGAAGTTCATAAGCAAACGAGAAATTAATAAAGCCCTGTATACACAAGTGAAAGCTGATAAGATCAGTAATATCGTCTGTCAGGCAAGTTAATATAACCAACTTGCTAATTGCGTGAGAAATGCTGAGAAGTACAAGAAAGCCATTTGCTTTGAAGGAACTTAATTCCCTATAATCAAATTTGAGTATGGCTCTACCGGTCTAAACATTTCCTTTTTATGTGGTAACTACCAAAACACATGACCTGCTTTCTTCTGATCATTTGATCTGCAAAATTATAAGGTAAGATGGCTTGCTCAGGGTTGTGTCTAAAGTCCAGAAGAAATCAATGATAACTATGAGAAAAAGACAGAGCTTTTTGCACACCAAATCTTTTTCTTGTACATTAATTAGTAATTATGCCTCAGATTTTTTTCAAGTGAGCTATTTCTCCTGCTGACTCTTGCATTTTAGGCTATGGGAAAGTGCATCTTCATTCTCAGGGGCAACATTGTTAAAAAATATGAATCCAGAGACAGAATTCTTAAATGAGGCACTTTTTTTTTTTCTGATTTCTAAATGCGAAATACAATAAGCTTAAATTTTAAAAAAATTTAAAATCTCATACAGACAGTAAAGCACAGAATTGGAAGTTGAAGTTTTGGGTCCTTGCTTTATTCCTTTTCTTTCTTTTTTCTTTAAACTTCCCCTTTAAAAAATGCCAATCTTGTACACAATTCCATCTACCAACCAAGAGGCCATGGAAGGCTGAAAAAGCAATCAAAGCTTTGGTAAGTGATAAATTGTCTTTTGCACTGGTAATTAGGTTGGAGACAGCACTGACTTATTTCTCAAAAGACCGCAAAAAATGACCATTAAATGGCTTCTGTAGAAAAGGTTTCTGCTGAGGAAGTGGAGGGCTCTTCCACCTTGTGCTGCCTCTAACAAATCTACTCTCTCCACGTGCCATTGTCGTGCATGATGCTGGTTTTGGTCCCAGCACACATTTTTCGGAGCATTTCATCTGAAGGCTGACCCTTCCCAGCTCTGGGCTGCCCAGTTTGGATGGCATCAGCACAGCAAGGGCTCTGGGAGCCAGAGCTGCAGACCCCACCTGCATGTGGGACCCTCAGCCCGCACAGACCTAATGGTTTTGGCTGCCAGCCTGCCCTTCTTGCTCTGAGTATCCCAAATCAGGGGAGAGATTAATCAGAGCAGCCCAGAGGCTACCTAGATCAGTGCACAACCTTGGGAGCAGACACCGTCCCTTCCCCATTTGGGTCTTGGGCTCAGGAACACTGAAGAATCTGTCTTAGGCCTGGAAATCAAATCAATCTTGCATGCACTTGGCAATGTCGCCTTTCAGAAATGTTTTGCTTCGTTGGGCAACACACAATAACTCTGTATGAGGTTTTTTTGGTCTCACAGGATCTCAGTGAAGTCTGTGGCATATTTAGTCTCCTCCTGAAGCAAAACACGATGGACAGTGCTGGGTCTGTGCGCTGTCTGTCACAGCACAGGACCAGACACCTTTTAAGACCAGCTCCTGCACAGTGAACGCTGCGAAGTACGACAGGTTCCTTTATCTCCAGCCTAACAGGTATCTTTATCTGGGCTGAGCTGGCACTGGTCTCCAGGCAGGCATTTAGAAACACCTCACTGTTACCTTTCAGTCATTCACTCTGTTTTGGCGTGAGCAAGTCCAGCTGCTTCCGAAAGAGAGAAGAAAGAGGAAGCAGCAGCATCCGTGGCTCACCCTTCTCCCTGGGGACCAGGAGGCCCTCTGGTGCCCCTGACCAGTTTCTGTTCCTTCCACTTGCCATCAGCCATTTCACACAGGTTTCCTCGCTGCTGAGCTGATGCCCTCACTAGAAAACTGGAGAAGATGTGGAAATGAGCTGCAGCCCTGTGAGGAAATCTGCATGGGCAGCACCTTCCTTGTCCTCCTGACATTCTCCAGGAGCAACACCCCTGGCTGACCTCTGAACACAGCAATCTCCATACCCTTCAGGGAGAGGGAGTGCTACAGCAGCCAAATTCACAGCAAAACACCTTTCCTCAGGCTTTTCCATGCATGGCCTCATCTTCTTTCAGTGTTTAAGTTGCTCTCTCTGAGAAGCAACCCTTGTTTAGAGTGGCCAGACTGATGGAGGCTCTGAAACAATCCTGCCTCTCTGAGCTGTTGTTATCCTCCCTTCAAAACATCCCCCCTGGACACCACAGGAGTGCTCATATAAATCCTGTGTAGCCAAAGGTTGGTCATTTAACCTCCCAAAGGAGGTTAAACACCTCAAGTTTAAAAACCAAACCCAGCTCAGGGTGTTAAATGACCAGCCTGTGGCTGCACAGCAAAGGTGAATGCCAGACATGCATCTTCTACCAGAAGCCTATCAACAGATAAAACTGGTCTTTTAATTATTAAAACACGTAAATATGCATCATGGTTCCAGAGGTTCATGACCAGAAAACACAGATTACCCACTTCTATGACCAATCATTAATTTAAATTCCCTGTGCACACAGAAATGCAGTTTCATACACGGATTATGTCGCAGTTTTCATGTTCTAGTTCTGCTTTTCTTTACCCCTCCTGAATAGGACACCTGAATAACGTTCAGAAGAAAGGACTTTAAACCTCCAGCAGAGAAGACACCTTTATCTTACCTTAATTTGTACTGCTTGTATCAGATTGGCATTTTTAAGATTAAGATGAAGAGATATAAATGTAATCTCTCAGGAGTTAAAGCAAGCAACCTGTGGGCCTGATGTTCTTATGGTTTGCCTGAGGAAAACAAATCTTTCATCCTTATCTATGTATTTCTTTGCTAATTAAAATGCACGGACTGCTTTAAACACTATTTACCCAAGGGGCCTTCAGCAGTGCTCCTTCACCATTAAAAAAAAAAAAAAAAATTAAAAAAGAACATAGAAGCAGCGGAAGGTTTTAAAGATGCCACACACAAAAGCCACTCATTAATATTCCTGAAGAGTGCTATTATCAAAGCAGGATATTAACACTACAGGTCTAGCTATACAAAACAATTGCCAATCTAAACACATGGCAACAAGTGAAATCAGAAGCAGTCGGAGATAGACACGGAGAATGTTCTCAGATCTTGTCGGCCGTTGCAGAGAACTGAGCAATTCAATGTCACCATTTGCATTTTTCCCTGGGTATTCCCAACACGACGCAGAAAACCCTGCAGCAGCCAGAGAAAATTATCCAGAGCAAATTGGGAAGGTTTGCAGTGCTGCTAGCAATGATTCTGTTACATTCCAAATTCAACTGGAAAGGGAGGCAGCTCAAACAGCAGCACCTTGCTGATGAGGCAAATCTTTCCTAGGCTGAAGGATAAAGCAGCATTTCCAAAGTCTGTTCATGCAAGAGATTTTACAGAACCTGATGACAACAAACCCAAGTACAACAAGTTCTCCTAATACCCTTTGCTTCTGCTTGCCTCAAATCAGCCCAGAAACATTAATTATGGGTGTGGACCTGCAATTACAAACGAGCGATCAGATCTCTGTGATTTTCTGCTTATCAGCCAGCCTGCCTTCGTGGCATTTCAAGATAATGCACTTCAGTCTGTGTTTGCAATAGATTAGGGCCACGCTTGTGGTCAGCTCGTCGGTACAGCAACGAGCAGGAAATTATGAGGCACAGGACCTCGCATGCCTGGAATATCAGCGACACTGAAAAAAGGTGAGTGCCATGAAAAAGTCAGCTTTTGCCCTTGGTTATTCTTACTTTTACCCCTGTACCCATTTTACCGATGGGCTGGCTGGGACAACAACAGGTTACTGGATCAAGGCTGCGCAGTGTGTGAGCACAGAGGCAGGAAAGATGCACTCCTGCTATTTTCTCCCGGACTTTTCCCACTCCCACTTCTTTCAGCAGACAGCATTTTTAGCAGGCTTGCTTTGCAGTCAGCCAATTAGGAACTCTTCCATGGTAAGGCACCTTCAGAGATGGGTAAGACCGAAAATAAAACTATGGCCAATTTTGAAGGGTCTATATTTAAATGAGAAAAAGGGAGTACAATCGCTTCTGAAATAATTTCTTAAGATGAGATTCTTCTGGGATAAATACCCACTACATGTGTGGCTCTAAAATTAGTGATACCGTCCACATTAAGATAAATCATCTTTATTACATTGTAGTGCCCTTATGCCTAAAATTCACACATCCTCTAGGAAAAGAGGGTGGTCAAGCACTGACCAGGCTCCCCAGGGAATGATCACGGCCCCAAGGCTGCCAGAGCTCCAGGAGCACTTGGACAATGCTCTCAGGCACAGGGTGGGATTGTTGGGGTGTCTGTGCAGGATCAGGAGTTGGGCTCGATGATCCTTTTGGGTCCCTTCCAACTCAGGATATTCTGTCATTCTCAGACACTGAACAAATCCAGCTCAGAAAGGCAAGTCTTGCCCCCAGACCTTCTGTTCAAGGGTGCTACACAAACTGAGGGAATATATCCATATTTTAGCACCCTACTTCTGTCTTGTGTCATGTTCTCCTTCTGCAAGGAAAGCAACCTTGGACCACCTTGGGATCCTGCAATCCTGAGAGGAAACCAGCCAGTAACTGGAACCTTCTGCCCAGACATGGGGAACGTGAAAAGGCTAGAATCAAAATCATCTTATGTGCAAGTAACGGGAGAGCAGAGATTTGATAGGACCTGACTTTCAAAAACTGGAATCCATTTTAGCAGCCAGAATTAACTGACAGCATAAATGCAACCACTTCAGCTGTTTACCAAGTGACTGGTGCATACAAATCAAGGATGCTCAGTGTCTAAATGCTAATGTCTTCATAGACTATGCAAGCACAAATTTTCACCTACAACAAGTGGAAGCCACTTCCTTTAAACCTTAACAAACGTGACTGAGAGAAAGGAAAATGAGAAAGGCAACATGAATATTTCAGGGTGTGCATCCTGAAAGCTTTGGTGCAGCTGCACAGCTCCAATTAAATTCAATGGGAAACTCACATCTAAAACCTTGAGCAATGCTTTGAAAAGTCCAAGGGTTTGATGTCAGAGGATGACTCTCAGAGTCAACTGCTTTTGTTCAGCAGAAGCCTTCACAGAAGAATGAAGCACATTCTCTCCTCTTACAGAAAGAGGAGGCTGAAGAGAGTAGGAATGGGAGAAGGAAATTCAGAATAGACATTGGCATAAATTGTGCCCAGCTGAGTATCTGAGGAATCGCACTGACACTATTTGTAATGGAAATGATACAAAGAGGTCAGGCTTTGGCTTTTCCATTACCCATCATCAGACACGATTCAGAACAATTTCCATTTTCTTTGAACCAGTAAAGCCCAATCGGGTGAAGGTAGCTCCTGGATAAAAGGATCAACCACTGATCCAATTCTAATCAGCGCAATGGTAATTCTCTTACCTCCAGCAGGATTAATCTGATTGTTTGAATAAACAATTTGGTTCATCTTTTGGAAGAGCTCAGAGAGCCCAGATGTCTTTGGACGTGTGTCAGTGCTTTATTGCCGAGCAGGGCGTGCCTTTCAAGATGCTCTCGTGGTTATCTCCTTTTCCTGGGCTTTGGTTCCTGTCACGGCCTGTGTTGGAACACCCCATTTTATCTTGGGATAAAATTGGACTGGAAGATGCACTCCAGGAGCTCACCTACTGCCCTCCAGCAAAGCAGTCACGCTGCAGCTACCTGAAACAAACCCTCTGAAACGTGTGTGGCGTGGGGCCTGAACCTGCAGCACCGCTTTGCTCTACAGCTGTGTCCCCCTTGAGACCACTGCTCATCATTAATGGGCAGAGCCTTCATGGCCTCCTGAGCATGGTCACACATGTGTCCACAGTCACAAAGAGTTTACATGAAAAAGCATCGCAGATGCTGGAAAATCATCTTTCTTTTGTATATGACAAGTTGGAGTCGACTAATGACTGTTGATTTGCAAATTTCCAATTATAAAGGACCATTTAGACTAAACTGTTTCTAGCAGGAATCACATAAACTGCCATATTCCCCTCAGACGTGATAAGTGACAATTTTTTGTCTCAATATTTTCGCTCTGAAGATGTTTTCTCTTTCCATAATTTTCAGTAATTTGTGTTATTTCGTGACATGTCTGTGGCATCGTATCTACATATCATTACTTCAAGTTGTCATGTCACATTCCACAAGACTGCTGCTGCCATGTCAAATCATCACAGAGCAGAGCACTTGCTTTTCTTTATCATTAAGGGCAGCTGCTACTCTGTACAAATTGAAACATCAATATACTGCAGAAGGGTTCCAGGCTGCTGGAAACAGTTGCTCCTGAAATTAGTACACCAAATGCTTATCTTTTGGGTTTTTTTTCCCTTGTTCAAAGTGTTAACCTGTATCACTTCAACGAAAACAGGAGGCATTTTGTTCAAAGGAACAAAGTGAGGGGGGTTCAGATATCCAGCGTCTGGTTTTGAATGCCTAAACAGACAGAAAGAATGTGAGAGAAGGTCATATTTTTAGATACCTTTTGTACCTAACAGTACCTGCAGAGATCACAGAAATATCAATTGTAGTCATAGAGGAAGCCTTTGACATATCTGGAAATTTAAGCTTGCATCATTTGCATCCCACTGCAGTGCTTTAACCATAAACCATTCATCCTGGCACAGCTACGAGTTAGATGAAGATAAAAGAGGAAAAGAGAGAAGTCAGTGAGATTACGCACACCGGAGTAATTGTTTATATTTCAATTTTTCCCTGTCAATTGCTCAAGTGGAGTCGAATAAAATAGGATCCAGAAAATAAATCTCTTCTTAGATATCGTCAAAAGGGTCATAAATTCCAATTCCCTTAGAAATCTCAGTCTTGGGGCCTTAATTCAGGTCTAGGAGAATCGCAGACACCAAACATTGTAGATTAGCCCCAGTTCAACTTGTGAGTGAATAAAGATGTCAGGAGAGATCAAATACATTATGTTATGCTGTGGAGGCAAGACAATGGTGGAGGCGCTGTGCAAAATCGTCGGTGCAGGGACCTCGTGAGTACGAGTCCCATTTGACAGGGACATGCCCCAGTGTGCACACAACTTCTCCTGGCATGTTACAGGCTGCAGAGCGATTGCAGGATGGAGGGAAAGCTGTAATTCCCTCCATCAACATCCCATTCAAAAGCCAAGCAACAGCAGCACCCGTGACTGGAAGACGAGGCTTACAAAAGCTCAGAAGACAGAAGAAAAATGAGTAAAAAAAAATGAAGTTGCGTTTTTTTGCAGGAGCAAACGGGCTAGGAGGGCATAGCTTAAATTTAGGTTTGCTCTCTTACTTTTCCATGCCAAAGATATGCAAAGAGTGGAGGATGGGGAAAAGCAAGTTTATGGCCACAGTCTCCTTCCAACAGCTTCTCAAAAGAAGTCAAATTTAGTTTTACATTAAGTGCTCTGCAGTACTTGGATCACAAGTTCACAAGGGCATGGAAGTAGTTTGCATATAAAATAAACAAGCAAATAAAGCAGAGGGAAACTCATGAAAAGAGAAATTTGGGAAAGCAAAAACAAAGGCAGAGCGATCAGATGGTGGGAAAGTGTCTTCCACAAATAGCTTCACCTCTCCGTTGCCCTTCTCCCCTTCCAAGTCCAAAACATGGACCAAACATCATCAAAGTAACAGTCACTAATCCGTCATAAAACATTCCTTTTGATGACTGGCAGGGAAAAGAAGGGACCTGCAGCTTTCCCCTGCAGGCAGGATTCAAACCCAGCCCTCTGAAGGAGCAGGGGCACAGAGCAGGCGTTGCTCCCCATCGGGGGTCCCTGGGTACCAGCTCTCCTCTGCCCAGAGCCCGGGACATCCCCGTGGCACCCAGTGTGGGAGCAGCCGTTCTCAAATGGGACACATGCCAACCTGTTTGATCCCAAAAACAGCTGGGAAATAGTTTAGGAACATTAGCAGGGGTTTCTTCCACTAGCAGAGAAATTCAAAAGCTACACAGTCTGGGTAGCAAGACAACCTTGCTTCAGCTTTTTTTTTTTTTTATTGGATTAGAAAAACACTGATTAAAAGTCAGTCTTACACGTCAGTTTAAGGTAACCTTCTTTTGCACTTTCTTTCTCAGCAGACAGCAACACTACCTTTGAAGATAACCATTCATGCATAAAATTACTAATAGAGACCATCTATCTGACAAATGTCTGTTCCTTAATAATTTATATCACTTGATCTATTTTCAAAGGTTAGTCTTACATTTAAAATTACAGTTCTGAATAGGTCAGCCTGTTACTTAAAGATAAATTACTCCACCTCTCCATGTTACAGTGTTGTGTTTTGATAATGACAGGCTTTTTATTCCCCTGCTTTCCTCTTCCTTCTCAGAATCAGCATAGCAAAGTGGCAGCACGACCCACCTTGCCCACACCTCCCTGTAGCCCCATTTTGATTCTTTTTGACTCAGGCAGTCTGGACACCAACTCACAATCCTTTACCTGCTTTTAGCAAAGACTTAGGAAAGACTCGGCGCTCCAGGATGAAAAGATGAATCAATGATGCGTGATAGGACCAAGCTCAGTCCTGCTGTGTGTGAGCTGAAATGCTGTATAGCCAATGCTATTACATTCATAGTAATTAAAGGATAATTTCTGCTCTCCTCTAGATAGATAAAGCAATAAAATGACAATGTTTAAAGAGGAAATGCCAGTGTAATGTTCATGCATTTAACAACTACCCAGGAGATATGCATTGTAAATATACCTATAACAGAGAAGTTCCTACTGTTTTATATAAGGAAGCATTTCGTGCTGGTAATTTCATACCACTGAGTACTCTGGAAAGTCACTGGACCACAGACAACTTACTTTTTTCTTTTCTGAACACATGGTCTTGGTATTTTTCTATGATCGTGAAGAACTGTCAGGTTATAACAGTTTGTCACATATCTTATTACAAATACGTTTCTGAACTACTGAGGGTGAAAAGCTCTTCTCAGGCAACCCAGACATCTGCACACCAGATAAGTGCACCCATCTGTTAGCTCGGCAGTAGCAGGAGGGAAGGAGGAAGCAATGCTTGGAGGCTGGGGGCGTTCTGTGCGAGCTGCAGGAGCAGAGGTCTCCGGGAGCAGCGTCCAGCAGCGGGAGCGCCAGGAGAGCGGTGACATCCCTCCAGCACAGAGCTGCTCTCGAGGCTGATGGGGTCTGAGACAGGACAGAGTCCCACCCTGCACGGGAACCATCTGGACAGGGGAATTGAGAGGGAAAGCAGCCGTCCCAGGGAACTGCTGGGTCTCGTGCAGCAGTCCTGCGGGATGTCTCCAAGTTGTGCTCCTGATGCAGTAGCTCAAGTGGAATAACTGGCCTTTGCTTTGCAGATGAAAACGAAATGAGAATCTGCATGACCCCTTGAAAACAGACTCAGAGGCCCACTCTGTCTCCCATGAAGTCAATGCAGTTAATGGAATTGTCTCTGTTGTTCCTGGGCCGTGCACCACATTCTCCCGGGAGTTAATCAGGACAAGTTCAGAAATAACACATCCATTTCAAATGTGATCTCCTGAGGCCCCTTCTGAAGTAAATGCATGTATACAACATGTGTATATGAAGAGCAAGAAGTCAGAAACTCCAACACAGATACTACACAAACAAGCATCAGGTTCCAGGCACAAACACCAGCAGTTACCCAGAGGCAAATTATTCACAACGTTTTGTGATAAACAAATCAGTGATACATAAAGAGACCAACCAAGCCCAGCTACAAAGATTCCAAATCCCTTTTGCAGATGCCAGCCAGGAGAGAAGAACCCAGCCCGGCATATGAACAGCTACCAGGGTCTCAGGACAGAGGAGCTTTTGTCAGTGTAGCCCATTTAATGTGCAAAATGCAACAAGGGACTTTTAGAAAACTTTGGCACTGCTGAGTGTATTAACAGGACAACTCCTCTAATGCTCGGACAGTCTGTCCTTTACCTACCCAGGGTGTAAGGGCACACTTCCCTGAAGCATTTGCCTCCTGTGTGACTCCTCCTCTGCATCTGCTCACCCTGCAGCCCCCATTTGGAGCGTTACATTACCGTGGGTGTACCCAGTACCCCAGGAACAAAGTGCTTCCCACTTCACAGAGAGCAAACACAGTTGAGGCAGGACTACAGATCTGTTATTTCAGACCCTGGGCAATAAATGATTCACAAAGAAACAAAGCAGGCTTCAGATGGCCCTAGGGAGACTACCAGAGGTAGAGTAAGACAAAGAATGGATGAAATGCATATTCTGTATATTTTTTTTTTAGCTAACCAGATATGAAAGGCTGCAAAACTTGGTATATACCATTGCCAGCTCTTCCATGTATCAGCAGAGCCTCTGTTTACTGTAAGGGGATCTACCTCGATGTAGGGGTTCAGGAGAGGCAAGAGTGGCGTAGGAAGCTGCAGCCCACAGGGCAGGACTGCACCAGTGCAAAAGATGCTTTTACTCCATTGACAAATGTGAATTGTCATATTCAGTCCATCCATTATTATTTCCTTGTAGATGGTTGTGACATCTAATTCTTTCAGGGCTTGTAAAGCATGAAAAACCCTATATCTTCACCACAATCGAAAACATTTAACAAGTTTTAAATTATCTGGGTTACCCCAGATCACCTTCCCCAGCCAGAAACTAATTCAGACTGCCTTAAGTACAGCCTTTTTAGCAAACTGTGACCAATGAATCCACCTTTCTTACTTCGGAGTGTAGTCGTGTTCTTGACATGGAAGGATAGAGTAGCTACAGGTAAAAAAAACCATCAACAACGACAACAAACCCATACAAACAAAAAAATCCCACCCCAAAAACCACTGCATTATGCAGCAAGCAACATGTCTATACATCGGCACAAATAAGGGACTCCTGACTCCAGCCCGTGCTCTAGCTTCTCTTTGCTAATCTATTTTAGCAAGAGCTGGACAAGACAAAGCCTGATGTCTGCAACCCTCCCAGTCCAGGTGGAGTCTCATTTTTCAGCCAGCAATCTCCTATTTCCTGTATCTATAGCCTGTTCTGATTCTCCCAGCTTGAGGCCCCGTTGGCCTTTCCTTTGCCACGGCTCTCGCTGTGTGATTATCTACATTTGCTCACTTGTCCTGTGATCATCCAGAGGCCACACTGCAGGATCTTTGTTGTTTTAGCATGCACCAAATCCCATCAGTTCCAGTGCTGTGGCTGGCAGGGCAGGCTCTCATTCCTTAGTCACCCTCTCAAATGCCAAGGCGCTGAGTTGCCAGCGCTGTCTGATTGCACCCAGAGCCAATTACATCAGCCTGCTGCCAACCTGGGGCTTATCTGCTCCCAGGAATTAATTCCTGTTTTGCTGCAATGCACAACCAAAGTTTTAAGTTCCTTGGCCAATTTATTACAATTAGTCTTTCTGCAGTGCGTTTGGTCTTCTTTATAATTATCCCACAGAGGCTGCGGTTCTGAGAATTGCTCCGTGCACTCCTCTGCTTCCCCAGCTCCCACACTTTGATGGAGAGGCAAATACCTACTTTTCCACCCCCATTCCCTCCCGCACATGTAAATCAAGCAAACTGAAGCAGCGCTCAGCGCTTGGCGGTGTGGCACCGAGGGTGGGAGATGAACTGACAGGCTGGCAAACGTGCAGCTCAGCGCCTCCACTTCGGGAAGTTTATTCACGATAGATTTCCTTTGATCGAATCACCTTGAGCTGGTTTGTCTGTTCATTTTCTGTTCGTCATCTCACATAACACAGCAGCCCGGTGCTGTTCTGTTCTGAGGGACAGGTGGGGAAACAACCACACGAGGTGTTTTCCCACAGAGCTTTCCAGAGCGGCCCTCCATGGGTAATCCTCTCCAAGGGGGATGGGGACCCATCTGGAGGGTGGCCTGACATCACCATCAGAGGAAGAAACTCACCGAGCTCTTCCTTTCACATCTATTAGCATCTAGATTTACTTTCTGTGGAAAGTGGTGGGAACAGTGTTAGGGCATCAGTCCTGCTGGGAGACAGGTAGAAAGAAGGAATTTATAGTGTTTAAAGAAGGGAAAAGACTTCAAGGGATGTCTCTTGAGGCTGACGGTTGGGGTAGGCTGCCTCAGGGCTGCGAGGTAGGATTTGTGAGAACCAAGCTCCCATTAGTTCCCAGGTTAGCAATCCCTTTTTCTTTCTCTGCAGAAGACAAAAGACTGGGTGGATTCTGAGGTGGTCCTCAGCAGGACCTCCCTGCTAGACAGCAAGGCCAGCTGCCCTGAAGACAGGACTGAGAGATCTCCTTTCCCTGAAGTTTCACCAAGAGATGATGGGCTGAACCATGCAAAGTCCTGATGCTGACCCAATTTCACCAAGAACAGAATTTCATTGCCTCTGGTACAGAAGCTTTATTTACCTACATTACTTAAGTCACGATTTATAAAGTATCCAAAATTCTCTGAGGGACTGCCAAGCATTGCATTTATTTATGCATGAATTACACATGCGCGGGGTATTTTGGCTGTACCTATTCCCTTTCCTGATCCTTTTCTCAACCTGAGAACAAACCTCTTCGTTTCTAGCCTCCCCAAGGTGTCATGTGCCAAGCTCACCAAGAATAAGAGTTATTTACCCTGTGGCATTTGAAGTTGCTGACCTAACTCTGTGAAGTCTACAGGAACCCTAAGCATTTTCACAGGGAGCCCTATGGCTGTGCCAGGCAGGTGTTCCTCAAAGCCCTCAAACAGTTACCAGTGTGAGTCACGCCTGTTGCTTTTATCCCCTGAAATGTTTCATTTCGTGGCTGCACATACCATACGAGTTCCTGGGGAAAGGACCCGGCTCACATTCGGGACCTGTTTGTTTCTCTGAGGATGTTTTGATGCGACTGTCTCAGCCATTTCACCTTCGACTGGCCCCCTTTCCACAGATGACCAGTCATCCAAAACACCAGAGAGATTTTAAGCCTCCTTGATCTGAGGGAAGCAGATGAAAAAAGACATGATGCAGGCAAATGTCACATTTGTGTCACTGACTGAAGCTCTGCTGCCAGGATGCATTATTCAGTACCTAGCAGACCTCCTGATATAACCCTGAGCTGAACTCTCCTCAAAAGATCAGCCATCCGTGGCCTCCCCTCAGCAGGGGGAAAGATTTGTTGCCACAACCCTGGGGTCAGAGAGAGGAATACTCGCCCCTGCGTGCCCACACAGCCCGTGGAGGTGCTTTATGTGACAAGCAACACCTCCACTTTTTTCTTCATGGAGAGTTCTCTGCTGTGATCCTGTATCTGTATCTATACAGATAAGGGAGTCCTGACTCCAGGCACTGGAGATAAGTTGGCCTCCTACTCTGCTTGGAAGTCTATGCCAATGAGCAATATTAAAACATACCGGTTCTTTGCTCCCAAACATATTATTACCGCTAAAATATTTGATGCTAACAAGGAGAGAGCAGCTCTATCAGCTCACACCTTCAATCCTGGTCTCACTTCACATCATCACAGAGTTGAAGAGAGCAGCAGCAGGGCAGGAGCTGTTCCCTGAGCAGCCCTTCCCCGTGCTCTGAGTCTGTGGGTACAGACAGAGCAGGACACGACCATCTCCTGTCACGTGCACAGCCTCGCCTCCCATCAGACAGAGGGAGAAGATACTGGCAGGTTCTGATCAGGTTCTGCCCTCCTTGTTCCTCTTAACTGGCTCTCTGCTAGAATCCATTTTGGGGGTAATGGAAAGGAAAATTGAGTTAGACCTTTTTAAAGGGTTTGCTAATGAATTTATTCATGAAAGACTGCAAGGCCTGAGTTTTCCATCAACCACCACCACAGGCTTAGTTAACCAATACTCACCTATGACTTCTACTGGAAAAGTCAAGAGGCTGCTTTCCTCCTGCTTCAGTACCTTTTTACATGTCTGAGCCATGTCCTGCCCCTGGAGAGCTTCAGACCATCTCCCCCAGTAATGAGATCAGCACCAGAGAAGACCCTGGCACAGCTTACGAAAATCCTAAACTTCTCATGCTTCAAGACATCTCCTTTGCAACTACAAGACACCTCACACCACAAAGCTAAAGCTCTCCATTCCATTCTCTCATAGTTTTCAAGAGTGTCTAGAGATACAGAAATATCCACTGCCGTTTGCTCTTTTTGAAATTTAAATTAAAAACTATTTTAGCCAGCCAGTCTGTATTGGGCATAAGAAATATATTTCAAATACATACCAGAACAAAGACTGGTAACTGTGGGGCTGGAGGGCCACACAATCTGTTATAGAGACCTTTGGGGACTGCAAACTCAACCACTGTGTCACAGTGAGGCCAAAAGGCAAAATAACCAGGTCGTAAAAGCACAGAAAGCCATACAACAGGCATGCTGCTGCTGAAATCAGAGCCAGCAGACCTTTTCCTTTTAAAATCTCTCACAGTGTCACAGCTGGAGCTCCCAGCACACAAAAAGCTGTATTACCAGATCCTCAGCCCAAACCTTTCTGGGTGTGCTCCAGCCACAAACTGCTGGAGAGGGAAATTTTATTTTTGGTTATTTGTGTGTTACATCTGCCCCAATCCAGAGACAAGGTGCTGGCCAGGCACAGCCCAGAGATGCTTCTGTTCCCAGCTAGACAGGCCACCCTCATAAAGCACACTAGTTGAGCAATAAAATTGCAAAACTGTGATGGGGTGACCCTGGCTGGACGCTTGGTGCCCACCAAAGCAGCTTGATCGCTCCCTTCCTCAGCTGGACAGGGGAGGGAAAACACAATGAAAGGCTCATGGCTCAAGCCTTTCTCCTACTCCTCTCTCCCAGCTGCAGCTGTGCAGGTTTTTTCCCCCTCTTCTTCAAAACACAGAGTCAGACCCAGTCTTCTAAGTTACCTTTGCTGCCATAGGACTCATCCACCGTGTGATCAGAGCAGAGCCTGTGACACACGCAGGTGATTAATGATAGCAGTAATTAGGAAGGTGGCTGATTTTCACCTGTAGAGTCCTGGCTGTTCCCCTCTGGACCTCAGCCTCTGCAGTCAGGTAACTCCTGGCGATCCCTGCAGCAGTGATTTATCTTTCTATCAGTGAATGCATTGGATGTCTCACTTCTCGCTGCCTGGGGATTGCAGCCCTCCATCCTAATCAAGAACTTGCAGGGCAGATAAGGTGCTCAGGTTTAAGGTCTGAAACTCTTGAGTTGTTGGGGAAAAGGTTTGGTGCAGGGAGTAGAAACATCAGGGCAGACTGAAATGAGGTGAACTTACACAAACCTTTTGTTTAAGAGATTGATAGAATATTCTAAATAATTACAGTTCTGGTCAACCCAAGCCACTACCTTTAGCTGAATGTTTTTATTATCTTGTTTGGGTGTTACTAAACACTTCTTGTTCTATCTTTTAAATTAAAAGAGAATACTTCAAATGTATCCAAGATTTACACTAATCTTGTTAGAAATAAAGTGAATTTCAGAAACTTGTTGAAACCAACAGTGAAGTCACGGAGTAGTCCGGAATGGTTGCAATGTCCAGAGGAATGGGGCAAGCAGCAGGGAATGGCAGGGGGTCCAGGGAGAGTGAGTGGGACATTGTTTGCTGCTCAAGAGCCCTTCAGAGGGATCCTGCTGAGCTCTCCCCGTGCTCTCTCATCCCAGAGACACATCCATGAGCAAGGGCAGAACCAAACCTGGAATGAGGTGCCAGGCCATGAGCTGATGCCTCAAACTCATCCAAGACCGAAAAAGGCTGGATGGCCACAAGACCTCATGGCACGTAGAGCACAACCACAGCACCGAGATGTGAAAGATGGAAAAAGACAAATCTAAAAGCTTTGGCAACTTTTCCTCCATCAGGCAAACAGATATTGGCATCTACGTCTGCTCAGGCTTCACCTGGTGAATAATTGATGCTTTTCCATGTGTTTTTATTCCAAAACTGACTTTGAAGTTCCAATATTTCCTGATATTCTTAAGGACCAGAAGTTGATAATTGTGATTTTTGTAATCAACAAAGAGTCTACATTAAGAGAGGCTTGGAAATTTTTTTTAAAAACGGGAAAGAAAGAGCGAAAGGAAAAATAAAGGCATCTCTAATAACCGTGGCAGGAACTAGACAGACATTTCCTTCACACTGAGCTGTCAGTAAGTAAAAACATATTGTGGCAGGCTGTAGTTTACCTATGCTTCCATGCAGGCATCGAAGGCTCAGTGGGACTAATTACAAAAATATGATTATAATGGATTAGTAATTCTGTCAATCAGATGCATGCATGTGGTAACAAAAGAGCAATGGGTAAAAATGCCACAGGACAGGAGATTTTAATGCTGTGGGTTAGTACCAAAAACATGTCTCATGGGAGAAAAAAGATTTGAGTTATGCTGGGGGAGAATTGCTGGGATAGGATATTAATAAGAAATCATGTATCAGACCTATGGCTCAGAAAAGCATTAAAACCAGCTGTAAAGCCATTTTTACCCCTTCTCTCCAAAAGTGGTTTCGACAGACTTGGAAAGGGTGTGATTTCAAGCTGCACTAAGAGTTTGCAGGCAGAACTGGCAAAGCTCAGCATTAGATGGGCCTGCTTAGTCAAAAGAGATGGTGACACCTCAACCACCAAGGACATGTCATTCCTCTTTGAAATCACACTCTAGAACCAAAGAACAAGAAAACCTGGGGAAAACATTGCAATTCAAAATTGGAGAAGAAGAAAGTGTCTTTGAATCTGTTTCCTTAATGGATATTCTTCCCTTTCCTCCCTCACCCATGCCTGGTTTGCTATTCAGAACCCTGCAGGAGAGCTGGACTGTGGTCAGGATGTCTCAGGGAAGGCAGCCGAGGACCTGTCCCCTGCCTCCTTTTCTGTACAAAAGCACCATGAAGTAATTTATTCTGCAAAACAATGTGATGTTTGTAAATAACTGCAGGCACTTCAAACTCCACTCTCAGCTTTGCAGCTCTGCCAATACGTGCCCCAATGGCCCGGCCAACTCTTGGCATATTAACGTGGGTTTTTCACAGTTTTTGTTCCTTGTTCGCTCAGGGGGTCTGAGGCAGCTCCCGTGTTTATGGGCCAGCCTGGAAAGCAGTTTTGCTCCAGAGGAAGCAGCCACCTCCTGGCTCAGCCTCCACAAGCCAAGGGGAGCCAAATGCAGCTGGGATCAGACCCGTCTGCAGCTCCCCGGGAGGCTCGGGAGCACTGTCATCTGGAAAATTAGGATGCTTCAGCTTCCCTGGATTTCTCCTTTGTGCTGGGGAGGGTGGGCATGGAGGGGGCTGGGACACCAATGGGAACCAGCTGATATAAAGCCAGCCAGTTAAAGTCCTTCTCCTGTTCCCAGGTGGTTGCCTCAGGTACTGGCAGCAAAGTTGAAGGATGAAGAGTTTGTACAGAAACATTGACCACAGAGCAGGACTGTGACAAGACACTGGAAACAGATCAAGTGCAGAGAAAAATATTTGTATATTCTTGATCTTTCCTTTGACCTGCCACATCGCAGGTGCTTCTGGAGGCACTGTGCCACTGGCTGAGGGGACAGAAAAGGAAAACACAAGCCCCAAATGGAAACACAGGGAATAACTCAGAATAGTTTTGCACTGTCTTCTGATATCACCTTGTTTTTCCTCAAGTAAAAGTGCTTTTTATTCATTGGAATTGCTCTGAAATTATTCTTAAAGCTGGATTCAGGTATTGGGTATGAGCCTGCCAGTGGCACCTCTGCTAGGATGGAGAAGAAAGAAAGGAGCAAGCTGACATAAACAGTCAGCAGCTAAATACATAATTAAAAAGGGCACATTCAAATGGAAGATCAGCTTAATTTTGAATATCATTTCTATCCTACAGCCTGGCAGGTAGAGACACAGACTTTATGCTTGTAAAGGCACAATAAAAAAAAGCCATCAAAATGAGGATGTCCAGCCCGTAAAGGTGTGCTCCTGGCCCCAACCTAAACCATTGACCAACAGAAGTGCCATCAGGAAAAGAAAAAGATAACAAGAATGCAATAAAAATATAAATCCTGTAGAGGTGAGAATAAAATTCATCTGCTTTGACTGGGACCTCTCTCCCCCTTCAGCCAAGGGAGTGATTTGTACAACATGATTTTAACCCATGATTTGAGCTACAAGATGGTGCAGATGGCTCCCTGCAACAGCCTCACTGAAAACCTATTTGAAAACAAAGACTGTGGAGAGAGAGGAGGAACCAAGGCACCGTGAGATGAACCCTGAGCACAAGTGCCCTTGCTGTGAACAGCTTCTTTCACCGCTTTGTGCCACAAAAATCCCATTGCTTCAGCAGCAACAGACTGAGTTTCCTTGTGATTTCCTTCCCAACTGGCACAAACAAATGAATTTTCAAACCAAGAACATACAGAACTTTAGGATCTACAGTTTTGAGCAGATTCTTGGGCCATCAGTTCCAATTTGTGCTTGTTCTCATGTGCAAGTGGGTGAGCAGTGAGCACAGGTGGGCTGTCACTCTTGTAGAGTAACTTCCTTCCACAAACAAGTTCCTCCCCGCTGAGCATTTTCGGAACCTGCTACTCACTATTTGTCCCCAAATGAGCAGTTGAGGGCCCCTACGTGACCTGTGCTGTGATTACAAGGGCTTTCCCCGAGCTTTGGTTTCAGATTAAGTAATTCACAAAACGGATTTTTTCTGCAGAAGTGGAATGGCTGCTGCTGGAGGGGAAGAAAAAAAAAAATTAATTCAGCTCATTTTGAGAGACTGCTGTGGTTCAGAGGAAAAGCCAACAAAGGGACCATGTAAGCAAGGATAAGCTGTGGCAAAACTTATTAAATATGATTGTTTGGTAAAATGCCATCGTGCTGATAGGAGCATTTTGGATGACAGCGAATCCAGCTCGTGCACGGTGCCTCAGTCCGGTATATTTTATGTCAGAGACAAACATTTAAAAATCCTTGCTAGCTTTTTGAAGTCATGACAGGATGTTTGTCCCTGTGGTTGCTCAGCGTGCATTTACACTGCCCTCGAGTCCCCACCTGTCAATAGCCCGGCATTGATTTGATTTCCAGGATCACAGGTTTCACTGCAAGTCACCCAAAGAGACCCAGTAAAGTCATTTGGACCTGGAGCAGCCTGTGTTGCATGTGGATGCACCTGCAGGAGCTGCCAAGGGGTTGTTATACCCACTGAAAAAGTCCTTCTGAAGGCAGCAGATTTCCAGCTGATTTTAATAATCTGTGTGGTTTAAAGCCTTGTCATTTTGGGGCACCATGCAAACCTGCTCTGCACTTTTACCCAATATACAAGCAGAGAAAGCAATTTAGTCCTTGTGGGAGCTGATGAGGCAGGTCCATGAAAGGAACAGGATCATTCTCCTGGCTGGGAATCCTCCTCTTTGGAAGGTGCAGGGACCTCCTAAATGGGTAACTAAAGGCTAATCTCTGATGTTAGGGTCACTTTGATCAAGACGTGCCACCACAGGGTCTAAGGTTTAGTCAGCAGTTTAAAATTACCAATTTTCATGAGACTTCCAGAAAAGAGGATTCTCCACACTTCAGCTTCCCTCTCTGCACTGGCAATGCCTGTATGCACTTAGAATTGGACTATTTAGCCAAATCCAGTACTCTGAAATGATGGAGCAGTAGGATGTAAATAGTTCAGATGTTGATAATATCACATATTTCATTGTCCTGCTGAAAAGATAAATTCAGCTTGCTCCTTGCACCGGCCTTCCCACGTGTCTAATGAGACTATTTTCATGTACTTGGTGGCAGACGCAAGAGAGGTGATGGAAGGAGCCAATTTTGGGAAGGACATTGGAGATTAATCAGCAGGTGCTCTCCCCTCCACGTACACGTTCTCTGCTGAAAGGAGCAAGCCCACTCAGAGCCCTGCTGCACAAAATCCCTGCAGGCTATTGCAAAACGCAAGCCAGAGGCCAGCTGATTAGAAAGGCATTACAGCAGAATTGATTTCGGGTCTACATCTTACATTTCAAGCGAGCAGAGTTCAAAACCAAGCTTTAAAGGGAAACCAGCTCGGACAGCAGGGAACAGACACGAGGCAGGAGTTGCGTAGCAATGGACTCTGCTGCGGAGCTGGGGCTGGGCTCTGCCAGATGAGAATAACTCAGAATAGTTTTGCACTGTCTTCTGATATCACCTTGTTTTCCCTCAAGTAAAAGTGCATTTTATTCATTAGAATTGCTCTTAAATTATGCTTAAAGCTGGATTCAGGTATTGGGTACGAGCCTGCCAGTGGCACCTCTGCGAGGATGGAGAAGAAAGAAAGGAGCAAGCTGACACAAACAGTCAGCAGCTAAATATATAATATATAATAAAAAATATAATATATTTATATATATATATAAAATAAAAAATATAATATATATATTATATATAAAATAATATATATAATATAAAATATATATAATGTGCTCAGAAACCCCAGGCAAGTGCCTCAGCTATGGGCCAGCACCTCCATCAGCTCTGAAACCCAGGCTGGGAACACGGTGCTCCATCCCAGGGTTTAAATCAGGTAAGGTAACACTTGCCACCACTGCAGAACTTTCCCCTTTGAAGTCAATAAGGAATTCCCATCAACATTAAAGGATTCTTGAAAGAGTCCCAAAGCTGTCGTCTCGATTTTTGTTCACATCTGACTGTGTTAGAAAGGAACCTGGTAGCAGCATTCACCATGAGTCCAATTTACCAGGCACAAGGATAAAAACGTACCTGAGAGCAATGGTGTTTGTTCACTAAAAACAGAACTTCTAAAGGGCTCCCCTACATCAAGAATGTTGTTCATAACTGCACTGGTTCAGCTAATTCCATATTTTTTAGGAAATAGCAGTCTTAACAACATCTGATCTTGAATTTCTTAAAGGAAAATGGCAATAACAAAAAATAAATATTCTAGTGCAGAGACAATGTAGGAAATATTACAAGAAAAAAAATCACTGGAAATCAATAACTAATCCTCAACCTCTCACCATGCTTTTTCTCTAAAACTATGTCACCATACTTTTACTATTTTCCTATATATCACATTTCTTTAGCTCAGCAAACTGGAGATTGTCTGATATCTCATTACCCCGTGAACACAGCTACTGCCAAATCAGTAACAACAATACTGTTTCTCAAGGACAAATAAATGCATTTTGATGATATCTGAAATGGAAGGGAGGAAATAACCTTTGGTCTGAGATAAAGAAAAGAAAGCAGCATAAAAGAAGGGTGCATAATTAGCATAGGAGTAAAGATATTTATATGATGAAAGAAGTTTTCGTAAAGAAAGAGCTTTGCTTGAAGAAGTGTTTGTGTGCCCAAATCAGTCTGTTTTTCCTGTGCTATGCAGTCTGCTCAAACCTATCCCTTCCCCTAAAACCTCTCCCGGCATCATTCACTTTCTGAAGGCTGCCAGCATTTACCTCCCTGCCACGTTGCTCTCAGATTCCAGCATTCCCCAGTAAAAGGCAAGGTTTCCAATTGCTCACAGTCACAAGACCCATTCTCCTGGCCCATTCTCTTCTCTTTCACACCCTCTCTCCACCTGTTTCCTGTGTAACTGGTTCCTACAGAGCTGACAGGGGCTCCTCGGTTCAAACGCCAACTCTGCCAAGGTCAGAGCCCTCCCACGCTCAGCAGCGCCGGATGCAGATCCTTTTCCATCCCCTCCTCTCCCACTAGAAATAAGAATCGGGGAAAAATCTCTTCTCTCTCATTTTTAAAACAGTTTTGTTCAGCTGGAACTCTGCTACCACCTTTCAAATGATGGCAACTGCTGGTAATTGAAAAAAAAAAAAAAGAAAGTGGAGGAGTTTATGACTCCAGTTGAGAGCAACAGCCCCTTATTTACAGGGCTACAGATTCTGCCATAGCCACACACCATGAGCAGCATTCCCCTCTTCCCTTTTCCCCAGGAAAATGGGACCACTCACAGACTAAAGGAGAGCCCTTCGTAAGATGCACGGCAAGAGTGTGCCTGCAGTTTGTCAAGGCAAAGTAAGAAAAAGATTTTATTGGTATCATTTTATTTCCAGTTAAGTCCCATAAAATCAATCTCTGGGAAGTTCCAGCAGTTGATGTCTGCATTTACAGGCTAATGCAGCGAGCGGGCAGAGCTGGAAATAGACAGCTGTAAAAAGAGACAGCAGCAATGCAAATTGGACTGGGTCAGAAAATTATGCCCTGAATGGCACCACTGTAAAAACAGCAAAGGCAGGGTGAGTAAAGCTGAGCCATCCCTGCCTACACTGTGGTTTGTAAATACCCAGTGGGAGCAGGTGTAGCAGCAGGGCAGCCCTGGAGAAGCGGCAGCCTTTCCTCTAGGAAAATGTTACACGCTTTTGGAACTTAGTTTGTGTCCAAAGACAGCACGAGCCCCAAACTACACAAAAATGCTTATGTATGCAAAGCTCCAACGGCATCTAAAAACCTCTAAACTTAAATTTTTCTAGATGAGTCCTGCTGCGGTTTTGAAGTCATGTACAGGAAAAAAAAAATTAAAAAACCCCAAAAAAATCAGGTCTTTTCAAGTCTCCAGGTACAATTTACTATGCATTGCACAAATTCACTCGTTCAGTTCAAATTGGACCTCAATCCTTTTGCTTTCTTTGTGGCTACAGAGCAGGATCCAAACACGCTGCAAGTTTCAATGTACCATCCCCGCTGAGCAGGCGTCACTACAAAGCGTTGATAGCTCAACCTTTCCCTTTAAACATGAAACAGCGTTTTGAGTCAGGACCTGTGGGCTTTTTTCTTAGTTTGGATCCCATTTTAGCTGCTGCCTAAAGCGGAACGCCTGGAGCATAAATGAGAGGGCAAAAATCTAAGTTAGAGGTATTCTGCTAACTCTAATTTATATTTCAACTAACTAAAATCAAAACGCTGGGAATTTGAAAGAAAAGCTGTGATTCTCAGGACGGCCCATGGCCCAAAAAGGAGATGTAGCAGTGTTAGAACCCAGGGAAATGAGCAGTGCCTGCTGCTGCCGTGGGGCTGAGTGGGACCATAAGTGAGGCTGCACACAAGATGGAAACGTGTTTGACCTTTGAAATAATTCCCTCCTTGTGGAAGCAAAAAGCTGACTTCATACCCACAAAAAGTCTTCTTCCAAATAGATAATGACCGATGTGAGGAGCAGAAATTGGAAATAGACACATAGCTTACAGCAGGGATGGTTTGTGTGGGTCAGAAACAGAAAATTCACCCACAAAAAACGCTGTTGTTCAGCTTTCCTTTCTCTCCAGCCCTTCCCCATCCCTTGGAGGACCTGGAGGTTTGGTGCCCTGCTCCAAACGTGCTCTGAGCTAAGCTCTGTCCTGATCCCACACCTCATCCCTCCCAGACACCCAGCTGCCTGCACATGTCACACGTGGCATCCCAGGAAGAAACTTCTCGGCTCACATATAAATCCATCTCTTCCTGACAGTGGAAGAGGTGAATCAACATCACCTAATTCCTGGTTCTTAGGGAATCTCAGGATGCTCATCTTTCCTGCACAAGTCAACAGGCAAGTGTCACCAGCTTTAGATATCACCTTTCAGAGCTTGGTCCGTGCAGGTCTTGAGTTTTCTTCATTGCCTTAAAGTCTTGCTTTTTAGCTCCTTGTTCCATTTAGCAGCTGCCTCTTTTTTAACTGGAGGAATATAATTTTCAAACTTTTCCAAACAGCTCCATTTTTTATCCTCCTCCCAATTATACTGACCACCACTGGTTTTATTTATTTCTCTAATATCTCTTCAGTACTGTAGCATGCAGAAATACAAACTTTACTTCAGCTCTTTCTGCAGTACCACATTAATCTCCTTTCAAAACTCATTTCACCATCCAAATAGATTAATTTTAAAAATTCAGTTAAAGGAACAATTCCAAAGTTTTATTTAATATTGGAAGCATCATCTCATGGCTTGTTTTTTTAATGGTAAGAGTTTTTTACCAGCATCTGGCAGAGGAGGATGCAGCAGCAAACATCTGTACTCAAAACACGGCAAACATTGATGGTGCCACTGATGTTGTGGATGTGGCTGTATTTCCAGCAAGCAGAATATAGTGGAATAAAAGCCACTTGCTGCATTTTTTTGTGTCAATCTAAACATGTGTTTTTGTCACCAAGACAGAAAGGCTCTCTGCCTTTGGTGCTGCACCTGGTACAAGCCATCAGGACAGGCAGAAAGACGTGCTGGGGGGTAACTGAGACTGAGACAAGGATGTTCCCACTGTGCTGATACAGCTGCTTTGTCTTTCCAGATAAAAAAATAAAAGCAAAACAACCTTCTGCCTGAGCTTGCAAAAGCTGGGCTAAGCTTTTTCAAAGTCAGAGACCAGCGTACAGCTTCTTTCTGAACTCTCTCACAAAACCTTAGCTCCTTCTCTAAGTTCTGCTGCTCTTAACATGGTGGCTTCAAGAGTTCCAACTGCTCAGCCATCCATGACAGGCAGGGAAAGGAAAAAAAAAGAGATGGAAAATATATCCTAGCCCCTGCGGTATTCATTTGTTATAAAGTTGGAAGAAGTTGAGTACTTGTGGCCACTGGATGTTCCAAGTTTATCAACGTATTTCCTCTTGCAATATTTAGCAGGATGAATTTTTAACCGCATAAAACACTCTCTACAACATGAGCTTATCCCTAATGGCTCGCAACTTGCAGAGGTGAGCAAAGAACAATCTTTCACTGCTGAAATTTTAACATTCCTTTGGGGGATTCACAACAAATTGTTTTCCAGGTCAATTCATGCCCCCGCTCCGTGTAATCCATAAAGAGTCCCATTGCTAACAGATGACTGCAATAACGTTACCTTTCTAATCAGGTCAGGGGAGGCAAAATAATCCCTTTAAAATGACCCCGACCAAAAAGCACGTCAGAAATCTGCCTAGAGCTTCTAAACAACCTCAAGGAAGAAAGTGCACCGAGAGCATCAGAATAAAAATATGCTGAGAAACTCTGGAGTCCTATGGAGGGAAAACCATAATTTCCTTCTCCCCACAGGGAAGGACTTCCCACAGCATCAGTTTGCAATGGGACCTGTCTTTTACACCCAAAGCACACAAAAGAAAGGACAGCTGAATGACCACAGGATGTCCCTTATAATTTGCATTTAGGTAGACAGTGGCCTTCAACAATTTCCCTTTTCTTGGGCACGTGAGGAAGAGATGAAGCAAAAAAAATAGGAAAGGAAGAGCAAATACATCGGTTCATTTGACATTTATTCTGAATATTCATAATGCAGAGGTGCCCACATCCCCCATTGCTGCGCTCCCAGCTGCAAATAGAGGAGATTTTCAAATGCACGAGTGCAGCTGCCTTCAGCCACCACAGAGTACAAAGCACTCAGCGTGCTCCCTCCTTCTGGCCTGTTCAAGCAAATATGCATCATGAAATCATAGATCAGCTTCTAAGGAAATAAATGCACGCATTTGCTTTCATACCAGCTCCGAGAAATTGCTCCACATCCTGTCTGGGCTAAATCAGGGCACATAATATATGAAAAGACAGGGTTTGTGCAAACAACATGACAAATAAATAGTTATATACAGAGACAGCATCACTCTGAGGTTTTACAAGACAAATAAACCAAAGTTGTAAACACTTTTGAAAAATAATTAGCTCAGCAGTTTGCTTGGGTCCTCGTGTCTTTTCACAAGTCTGTAGTAAAATGAAGTAACCTCACCTCAAGCTACTCTTGGTTTTCTATCACTCTGAGAAGCCTTTTTGAATTTGTTAATATTTATATTCCTGCCTGGAGTAGCAGCTCCATTATGGAGCTGGGCTCCATTGGGCTGGCTGGTCTCCACATGGATACCCATGAAAGGAACAGCCTAAAGTGCTGATTTTGATTTATTTACAGCTATTTTCTCTGGTCAGAAGGGGAAACAATTGCCTGCGCTGAATGCATGGTCAGCAAGTAACAACTCTTAGTCACATTAAGATGTTTTTACTCCTCAGCTACGTGTTAAAAGTGCGTGTTTAAAAGGAAACAGTGAATGTTGCTGCTGAAAGCACTGAGCAGCGGAGGTGCCAAAAGTGAAATCAATGTCTCAGGAAAGAGGGGTCTGTCAGATCTGCAACTCCAGAAAGCACATCCTGCTTCCAGAGAGACGCTCCCACACAGCCCAGCTATTCAGGTAAGAGCTCACAAACCCTGGACACCAAATGCATATGCATTCCTCTTCTAGCCAAGCCAGACCCACGGCCAGCTGGAAAATGCTTTTTTACGGACTGAACAACCATAGAAAATACCATTAGATGTCCCTCCATTAACAAACTCCATTTCAGTCACTCCGCTGCAATGGATTTTTATTCCATCAAGCTCAGTGTACTCTACCCACCCCTGGAAAGAAGAGCATGAGAAAATGTTTAGTACAGCAGCCATTAATCTACATTTCTAGCACTGCTCTGGAGGTGTGAGCAGCAGAGATCACAGCCATGCATTTACAGTGCTTTCCTACAGCCTCCAGCAAAGCCAGTTGCACTTGGTTTTGTGGCTTTTGGCTGGGTTAACTCTTATTTGCTGTCCCTACTGCTCATTTCCCTGGGTTCTAACGCTGCTGTTGTAAGCAACCAAAGAAGCAGCAGGGTCCAAATGATAACTGGCCTTCATCTGCTATCTCCTCTCTGCAAAGGCATTACACAGAGAAGCCTCAGGCACGTAAGTACAGCATTGCTCAGTCAGAGACAGCCCTTCATTGGCTGCAAGCAAGGATTACCAAATCTCAGATGGAAGGATCAGACTTTGATTCAAGAAACAAATCGATGCATGGGCAAATGAAGAAGCAAACCTACTGGGATGATGTTAGAGAGGTGACTCATTCAACCAACAGCCCTTTAGCAAGGCAGAAGACCTCCCTGTAAAATGAATTCCCTTCTGGATTATTGCCTCCCAAAGCAATAACATAAATCCATCTAACATTTAAGCAAAGGGATATTGGATTTGACAGATCAACAATGATCGTGTTTGTCTACAGAGTTATAAGGTCACTACTGGAGACCCAGCTGAGAAAAGCAGGTGCCTGTGGAAAGGAGCCAGATATCACAGGGCAGCTAAAGGAGATTAACCTTTGAAGGAAACAAAAGATATTAAGAAATCATCGAGGCAGAAGCAGACCCACAGGAACCAGCAGTTAGTTCACTTCTCATTGCTAATAAGAGATACAGTAAAACCGGTGTTGTTCCGCAGCCGCTCGTCGGGATTCCGTTTTGTGGATTTTTTTTCCTCAAGGTGAAGATCAACTGACAGATCACACAGTCCAAACACCACGAAGCAGTCACCATAAAAAACAAACCCTTCTTCGAAGCAGAAATCGAGCAAACAGTCCAGGCTCAAGAATCTCCAAAACCCTTTTTCCAATCTCACCGACAGCCAAGTGATTTCTGATACCGTTAATTTGTTTAAATTCATTTACACCTTTAGAGGTATATTTTGTGCCTCATACTCCTATCATATTGTATTTTGAATTCCACATTAATGGGGAATGTGGCTATAGTAAATACATGTATTTTTAACCTTGCTTTGGATGACAAGAGGAATATAGCAGCAGGAGTGTGCAGGAGATGGGAACAGCACTTTGGTCATTTTTTGAAAACCAAGTCATTGGTGTCCAGGTTGATAACACTGACTGGTAAAGTCTGCTGCTGGTGCAGGCAATTTCTAACCATGAAAAATGGTCGTGGTAAGGAACTGGTCTCAGAGGACAGTTGAAATCACCACAGCCAAGCTGGATACTTGAAATTATCATCAGGCCTTAAAACTCAGCTGAAAAACTCCACAAATGCTGCCAGGACCTCCAGCCTTCCAGACCCCCTGATGTCTGCTGTGACAGAGAGAAACACCTCTGGAGTTTTCATCGCAGACTGCCAGCACGAGTCTACTCTGAAAACCAGAAAAGAACAACCTGGTCCCTAAATCCAAAATCCCCCATGAGCTCACAGTGCCTCCTGTGCCCTGGTGCACAGCACACTGTCCTGCTCTTTACAGAGGCACCAGGCACAGGCGAAGTCTTGGGTTCTGCAAATGCTACAAACACATGAAAGCAGCCCATTTCCTCTGCTGCTTTCACTTTCGGCACTCCAGGTCTGGTGAACATCACCCTCTGAGCCGCAGCTCTGCTGCCACAGCGCTCCTGCTGCAGTGGCTAATCCCAAACTAACACTGCCAGCATCACTCAGCACCTCACAAACCTCATGCAAACATTGCTTCATCTTCTCAGGTAACTGCAGGACCTCCAACCTTGACGTGAACAAATGAATTATCTAGCCCTGTGCAGACCTGGGAGCAAAGCTTAGGAAATTCCTGCATCACCAGCTGCTGTTCAGATTCTTTTTGCCCCCTCCTCCAGCCCGAAGGACTGAATTAAGAATTGCAACATTGCCCGCAGCTTTCTCAAAGATGCTCTAAAAAAAAAAGGAGCAGGCATTAAGTAGGCAAGCAAGGATTAGTTATGCTCATTTGGGGAGACTTAATCCTGAGAAGAGGTAGCAGAGCTGCACAAAGAAGCAGACAAAAGACTCAAAATGCAATTCTAATGGACAAATAAAGAGCACCTCTCACCTGAAAACTCAGCCCATTCCAACATGATTTCACTAAATTATTTTCCACTCAAATTCTGCTTTTCTCCTCTTTTTAGTCATGTTCCTTTTACTCTGTGTTGCCTGCCTTCATTTTTTATTTATTATACTTCACCCCCATTATGATTTTTCTCAGTAAAGTTTTTAGCCGATTGCAGCAACTCACATCTCTCCTGACTTGCTGCTAGGAATTGATGGACAGCAGTGCTCATTATTTCGCAGGTGCCCTCCTTTTGGAGAAGCTGCACCATTTACAATACAAGGGAGAGTGTGGTGGTGGCAAAGGGATTTTTCAGTCTGAGCCAGAACCTGGTGCTAAAATTTTCAATATTTAATCCATGCCCTCTGTGTAAGAAGATCAAGAGTAGATCTCCTTGTATACATGCCTACATCCATGCAAAAAAACCACATTATACCACAGTGCCTGCTGGTGTAAAAGATGTAAGTCCCTCATGACAATGGTTTCTGTTCCAGGATTGTTTCTGAGTGTATCAGACAGCCACTGCACCAGGGTTACAGCAGTGCTGAATCCAAGTCCACGGTTTTACACCTGGGATGCATCTAGCCCAACTGGCTGCATTTTCAAAGAGGTTTTGAGCCAGTTTCTAAAGCTCTGAGCTTTATTCTTTCCATCTGCACGTATTTTGCTCATGCCATCCTATTTCATGCTTCCCTTCCCGACAAAACCTGCCCTTCGGAGCACGAGCTGCACCCACATACACGAAACGGGGGGCACAGCCGCTGGCTCCGAGCCTGGCAGGGCAGGAACCTCGGCACACATCGCAGCAGGAAGGGCCACGGAGGTGTGCAGCACCGGGATAACATTGTTCCCACAGTGCTGAAGGATTTCAAACCCAAAATTTGATACATTTCAGAGCTGGAAGCAAAGTGCCAATAAAAAGATCAGTCAGACCTGTTTTACCAAGAGCTTGGCATCCACCGAAGAGGACAGCAACAAAGGTAAAGAGACAAATAGAGAAAGATGGATCCCCAGAGACTGGGAGGACTAAAGGAAATAATGAGGCATTTGCTTTGGAGCCTGAAAACTGTATGATAAAGTACTTCCTTAAATGAGCAGATTGCAAGTAAAATAGAGTGTGGTACCTTCATTTATGTGTGGCAGGGGCTTGCGGGAAACTCCTGCCTGCCTTCAGCTGGTCACGAGCAGAAGGAGCACTGGCAGATAATTTTAGAATAAAAAGGGTAAATAATGAGGAGTCCAGCTGCACTGTACAAAGCAGCACCGTGAGATACCCATTAGAGAGTACGAATCGCCCCCCAGACAGAAGCAAAACACAACATCACACACCGATGTTCAGAACTAGTCCTCACTACCCCACAGTTCAGGTATTAAATATACATTCCCGTGTCACAGCAGAAACAGGCACAAACAGGAGCGTGGCAGTACTTCAGCAGGATGTTCCAAGCTTAAAAGTCACTTACAGTAGAATGAAACCTATTCAGTATTTATTTTCCACAGGTTCAAGTCGACAGTCCTCAGCAGATGGCTGCCGTTAACATAAAATGAGCACCTGAGGAGGGAAGGGGAAGCAAGTGACTCCAACCAGCCATCTGCTTCTTAATTTTCGAGCAAAGGGCACACAGAACTAGGAGGCAGCACCAGCTCTCCCCACGCTGAGCCGTGCCTGCCCCATCGCTGGATTGTCAGCATCAGTTAATTCCCCCATTGTTGCGGCGGGGCGCGTTCCCACGCAGCGCCTGGGAGCCAGGAGCGATTGTGCCATGTGTCACCGCTTGCTTTTCCAGGGAAAGTGTTCCCCCCAGCCAAAATACTTCATTTGCAAATCACACCTGAGCAGAAGTTGATAGGGAAAGCTGGCTCCATCTGTACTTACAGTATCTCTCTGGCTTCGGCAGGACATAAGCGAGTGCTTAAACGCTTCGCAAACCAAACCCTCGGAGCAACGTGTACCTTTCTTTCAAACAAATGTATGAATTAATCTTGCTCCAGACGGTAAATGTTTATACATTACCAGTTATTTATGAAAGCTTTTGCACTGCATAATTTACAAATGACAAAACAAAACTGTCTACTTCCAAGCCACAGACACTCGCTTTTCCTTTTCAAATATTCATGTCTCCCTTTGTAGGGAATCACACATGACTTCATATGTGGGTGCTCTGTGGCACCCGTAGCCTGCTGCAGCCCAAAACCGCTGACAGAAAGACGAAGAATGATTTGGAAAGTTTATAAATATAAGACACGCAATCTGTTCGCAGCAAGTGTTAAAAAGTCAGTGAAACTCAAAGGACAAGAAATTATGGCATTGAATGAGACTAATGAAAGAACAAGGAAGAGGAGCAACTTTCAAATTTCTTATTAAGTAAATAAAATACTGAGAATCAAAACACCACAACTAAAAAACCGTAAAATCAAAGTAAGATACATCTCAATTATTTAAGAGAGAGGTTATCCCAGGTAGCCTGAAAAATACCAAGTGCTAATTTGTAACAAGGGGAGACACGTGTTGTGCATGTGAAATTCATGAAAAAGTGACAGCAGGGATCAAACTTGCCACAATTTGAATGACAGAGATTCCCTTGCTCAACTCTCCACAGCCCTGTTGTCATCGCCCACTTGACAAGATCAGACAGGAAGGCAGTGGTGACCATGGGGGGCCTGGGTTTGCCTCCTGTCAAGGCAAATGTTCCCCAGAGAATACATCAAAACATTAAATTCATCTTTAATCTTCTGAGGGGAAGAAAAAAAAAAAAACCTGTCAAGAGGTAAAACAAGCAAACAAGTTAAAATTCAACCGAGTAATTTCTCCTCTTAGCCAGGAAAGACCCTGCTGTCCATGGATTATTTAAGTTAACTGACAGATAGTTTTATCAAAGCCTTGTCTACAGGAAGAAGAAAGGAATAAAGCAACTTTAAATGCTGCTAACTGCTAGAAGGTCATAAAGATTTATGGTTTACCCTCCTGTAAATACCATTCTTTATAACTGATCCCCATGAGATTTACTGAATGCTCAATAACCTTTCTCTGGTGGATGCGAGAAAATCATCGGCACCACCTCGAAACCCGAGTTCATTCGCAGGCTAAGAGCACTGTGCCTGCAAATCCACCTCAGAAGTGCTGCTCCTTCTCTCCCCATTTCTGAAAGTTGGTGGTAATGAAGATGCTGTTGCGATGGAGAATCCTCCCAGTCAAGGCTGAACTTTAAATGTAAACTTGGAAAGAGTTCTCCGAGCCAAACCTCACCAATCTGGCCTGGCGGGCCCAGCACAGAAGATGAAGTGTGTACACTGGGCTCTGCAGGATTACTGCTGGAGAGACTCTTTCACCTGCAGCTCAAAGAAAAATTAAATGTTTGCACTGAACCAGGCAGTGACTTGGCAAATGAAAGCCACATCTGCTGTTAAATCACTTGCAGTTTTCTCGACTTCCGAGTCGCTGGGGATCCCATTAAGTAGAAAAAGCAGGTAAGGAAATGGAAAAATGTTAAATGTAAGCCAAATTTCTAAATATGTTAGCAGAAGCCTGCTGAAAGGGGCCTGACAAAATGAACTCAAATTCCATGCATAGAAGATGCAAGAAAAATTAGGACGGCACACAAGACAAACGATCTTTTTCATCGGTCATGAGAGTTTTGGATCTCCAGGTGGTACCAGAGACCAGTGTGACTGCCCAGTGGGAAATCTCTGCCTCCAAAGATGCATCTCAGCATTCTTGTGAAGCTACCCGTGGTAGGACCAGTCTCTGGGAGAGCAGGGCATGGTCTGACACAACACATGGCACAGTGGAAGTCATTTGGCACAGCAACGGGCAGTTCTCAACCTCAGCAGGTTCAGCTTTGCAACAAGAGCTGGTGACCACCATGGCTGGTGACCACCATGGCTGGTGACCACCATGGCCAGTGCCCACACAAGTGCCCAGATCTGGATCCCCTGAAGAGCAGTTGCCTGCACGGATTCCAGACATGGCTCTAAATTGTGCTTCTCCTGCTTAGAAATATCCTGGAGAGAGACCTGGTCCCATTGGCTGGGGCCTCCAATTTAAACTTTGCTTAAAACCCACGGTCTGGCTGCTGGGTACAATTCTACATCTCTATAAAGTTTTATAAATGCAAGAAACACGGCATAACACCGATTCTCTTGTCTCGTGCAATCCTTCCTCATGACTTAATCTCGACCTGCAGCAGTGTCCCTGCAAAGGCAGCTGTGCAGAGAGCACGAGCTTCCTGGCAGAGGATCACGATCGCTTTTATCCCACTCTCTCCTTTCCTAGCATTAAAAGAAGAAGCCCTGGCAGGGCTGACAGGCAACGAGGACATCATGTGCACATCTGGCTCTTGCAGGCACTTGCAGGCAGAGCTCAGCCTTGTCTCCCTGTGTGTGGCTGCACACACTGCCGGGAGGAGCTGGGCAGGGTGTGAGTGGGCTTTAAACCCCTGCCCTCCCCAACCTGTGCCAGGGGTTCTCCTTCTGGCACCCTCCTACTCTCCAGATTTATTATTTTCAATCAGCTTTTACTAAAGGCAGAAATTGTAGCCCCACCCAGAGCATCTAAATACCTCCTCTACTTTCACAGCAGTTTTCAGCAGAAGGTTGGGAACATTCCCTCAGCCCTGGACCTTAACTGCCCCAGTGCTGAAGATGACTCTGATCTGGAGTTACAGCTGTTACCCACTTAATGCAAGTCTTATGCCTCACAAAATTTCCCAAGGCAGATGCAAATAGACCCAAAGCTTTAGGGGGCCAAGATCTGGTATTCTGGTTTCTAACCCAACGCTAACTTGGAGCAAAATTAAATCCCACCTGTAAGCAACCATCTGTTATTTCCAGTCACCCAGGACAAAATAGAATATTTAAGAAGTGATTTATGATTCCATTTATTTTACATACCTCAGAATGAAGCATGCAAATAGCTAAATATTTTAAACCAACCAGTAAGCAGTTCCCAAGTGTCTGAAAACATCTGCATCTCCCTCACCCACACACCAGAGATTCCAGGTTTTTAAGTAAGAAAATTAGGTTTTAAATTATTCTAGTCTCAGAGAAATTATGTCTTAAAGGAGATAACTTGGCCTTTGCAAAGAAACAGCTCCCCTGGGTGACTCTTGGAAAGACTGGAGGAAGAGTTCTTTTTCCACCCACCCTCCAAAAAACACTAAATCACACAGATTTTAAAAAAAAAAAAAAAAAAAAAAGAAAAAAAAAAAGAAAGAAGAAGGTCAGAATTGTTTGAAGTTCAGCCAAACCTAAATACCATCTGTGGTAAGCAGTGGCCCTGGGGAGGGGGATACCACTGACCTTTTGCAACACAAGAGTCAACAAGCAGCACCTAATGCCAGGGGAGGCATTACAAAGGTCTCCAAGCATGAAAATACGTGTGTAGTCACTAACCAACCTGCACATTCACTCACACCGGTTCCTTCTCTCCACTGATCTCTCCACCACAGGACGAGGGGGAATCCCTGGTGATGCTGATGATCTGGTTCATGCACTGAATAAGTCAGTCTAGACCAGGGCAGCAAAGATTAATGGAGCCTTTGCTGTGGGAGTTTTACTTCTGTTCGTAAGAGATATTGAAAACTTTCCCAACAGTGACTTCACACAAACAAAAATTCTTCCTATCATGCTGAGCCAAGGTGACAAAACAAAAAATTCCTTGCTCGATTCACACCCATGACAAAGGAAGCCAGAAGACTACAAAAGCTCTTTCTTTGCCAGTTATGCTTACAGCAGATCTTTTAATGAGAGGAAAATGTTTCTTCCTTTCAAGGTTCTTTTCCTATTCCTATCTTCCCAAGAGAGAGTACACTGGAAGGTCAGGAGAGAACCAGAGGGTCTGTGTTCTTTGAACTGGCAGAAAAGGTGAGAGCAGTACATAAATGCCTACCCTGATGGACTCCAGGCAGTAATAAGGAAGGCCATAAGAAGGCCTATAAATAACTGGTGTGTTTGCCCTTTGCTGGCATATTTCCTGGAGTAAGGTGTTGAAAGTGCTCTCAAAGACTTGATGGAAAGGAGTGCAGTGAGCAGTGCTGCTCCCCTCCCGCAGCACCACACAGACAGGCTCCAGCTGCCACTGGCTCCCAAAATCTGGGTTTCATGCTGTGATCATGTACTGGACACTCTGTGTCCTGTGATTCCAGGTGGCCCTAGAGGTCATCAGGCTCCTTGGCACAACCCCACACCGAGGCTTTTGAGAGCTCTGTGTTCCTATGGCTTTGGCCAGATTTCACATCCACAAGCGTTTGCTACATCCCCCCGCTGTGTCCCAGAAAGGAGTGATGAGACACACCTCAGGGGTGAAGCCTTTTGAAAGTTACAATATGAACCACCAGGCTCTCCTGCCTCTGTTTATTATCATTTCTTTTATTTTTTTTCAATTCCTGAAGTTGTCACCAATGCCAGAGCAGCGTGCTGCTTGAGAGGCTTTGTCAGCTTCAAAAGTGTGACTTCTCCCAGAAAGCACCATCTGAGTCTCCCAATCGAGCAGCACCGCTCCCAGTGCTGTGATCCTGCACCTGTGTGTGGTAACCTGGCAGGAAACGACAAATCCCCCACAGCAAAGCTGCTGGGGCTCTCCAGGCTCCACCCTTTCCTTGTCATCTGTGCTGAATCCTGGTGCCCCAGCAGATGCTCTCCTGCAGAGGAGTCACTCCGTGCCCTGAGGTTACTTGATCCCGACTCAAGAGCATCAACAGCGAGACAGAGCTGACCTGATGTGCTTTGTTATGCCCAGTATCACACCTGCAGGGGAGGTGGTTTGAGAGGAGAGTGCTCAGCCTAGCTCTGCAGCGTACCCTGAGATGATCAAGAGAACTCGTGGAAAAAATTATTGATTCCACGTTATAAAAAAATCAGAGATACAAGGCTTTTGTTAGGAAGCAGGCAGAGATAGAGAAGGGAGCACAAGGAGAGAGCACAACTTGTTTTCTTCCTTTTGTTTCAGCTTTCCTGAACTCCAGAGGAATGCGAGGAGCCACTTTGCATTCTGCTGTGATTGGGACTTCACAAAGCTAAATTATATCACCGAGCTACACTGGTTGTTGCTAAAGAAAGATGATAAACAAACAACATCCTGAGAGAGCTCGAGAATAGAGAGGCCGGTGCTATTGTTCAGAGAGACGGAACAGAAAACGTGAGAGAGGCAACAAGAAGAGAAGCCATTATTCGGTGGGAACCCACTGAATGCTTAATAAAAATAGTATTTGCATTTGCTCAGACAGTTTGTCCAGTTCCAACACACTGAGTTTCAGAGGGTCGGTTCTGATCTTCATGAAATGCGGCAAATCGTAGCCATTTGTACAGACAGGCTTCCAGAGGGCTAATTAAACCCATCATCGTTAACGTTTCCTGTGAGTCAAGAACAGATCAAGCGTGGTTTTATACGGACTGTGTCTGGCTTGCCCCACTCCATGGATGCGAGCAGCTAGGAAGGAGGACAGCTCAGCAGAAGATTGTGTTTCAGCCTGAATCCAGCCTGTCAGTGCTAAACAGGAAATCTGGGTCCGGGGTGGATTCTCAGGATAGCCATCTGGAGCACACATCTGGAAAGAAGTTAACCAGTGGCTGCATGCCACTATAATCATTCCTCCCTCAAGTGCTGCAAATGGAGCATCAAAGCAGAAAGCAGGTGCTTCTTCCAGGAGGTAAATGAACCACAGAGAGGGGTCAGAAAGTGAGACATGCATTTGATGAGGGGTTTTTTTCCTGCTCATAAAAATTGTCAGAACAAATTACCCACTGGATGTTATACCAGATAACTACATGCCCAACATCTCCACACTTGTTGATTTGCAGAGACTGGAAGGTCAGTGAAAAGTTTCCTCAAAAAGGCATTAACATAACTGTATAAAGCAGCATTTAATTTTTCACAAGTAGGTATCTACTGTATTCCAATACTGAGAGACTTCACCTCATGCCATGGATATAATTACTAATTTAGGGGCATCAAATTCAAGAACTTGTAAAATTTCTGAAGGGTTTAAAAAGTTTTCTCATTCTGCATCGAAGTAATTTTAAAACTCCCAATATAAAGGGAAACACCTGCATGAAATGAAAGAAATGTGAGTTAAGCTCCTGCTCTGATCCCTCTTCACTCCCCTGCTGGTTGCTGCCTATCTGAGGTGGACCCCACCTGTCCCCTGGCAGTGGTCTGACATTGAACAAATAATATTAATGCCAAACAGGAGTTTGAAATGCATCTTTATCGTGCAAAAGCCCTGATACAAAAGAGAGCCGCTGTTATTAATTAGATCTGGTTGAAACCTGGGTCAAAAAAAGAGATTAGAACTGAGAAATCTTTTTCCCAGGAAAACAGTGGAATTTTTATGAATGCTGAAGCAGTTTCTCTGAAAAGGTTTTTCTTTTTCATTTTATTTTTATTCTCTCAAACATTACTGATAATGTAAAATGAAATGTTTTCTCAAGAAACAGTTGCAGCTGGAGCCTCCATACTTGAAGAGGGCTATTCAGTCTTGAATCTCAAAATGTTTGAACTTCCCCTACACCTGAAGGCAAGCAATGTCTATACTTCAGCATCAAACACAGGGTCAAGTTAGAGAAGAGGTGCAGACCCAGAGGGGGAATCCCAAAGCCCACAGCTCAGCCAGAAAACCCATTGCAGATGTATAAAACACTCATAGATGGCATGGAGATTTCTTCAAGGTTTCCCCGACTTCTTTGGCCTGGTGTGTGGCACTTGTTCCAGGCTGTCTCTGAGGAAGTGACACCCCTTCCCTTGGAAAATAAACCAAAAGAAAGGGCTCCTCCTCCCATTTTCTGTCCCAGAACATGAAACTTTAAGAGCCTCTCTCAAACCTCATTCTTCTTGTTGTGCCTAGATCCAAGGTGCAGGAACAAAGACAATATTTAGTAACTATGAAAAGATTGAATGGGTCTTGAGTTCATCCTGCTATGAAAAACGGCTTGAAAAATCAGTGCTGTGAAGATTTTGACAGGTAGGTGACCTTTCAGCTTAAACTGTAAGTGATTCCAGGCTGGGGAGCTCGCTCCTCACAAGAGCTCCTGCCCATACTCCGTACCAAGAAAAACTGCAGCTCGAACTGCTCTGCTGGCCAGTGTTTACAGAAACCTCTGCTGGACATGGGCAGAATGAATAAACCAAAGTGGCAGCCAGAGCCTCTGAATTTTTAACGGGAACACTTCCTCGGAGGCGTGCAGGAATCACAAACAGGTGGTCCATGGCCATAGATTTTTTGGTAGTAGATATTATAAATGCAACCATGAGATTTTGGGGATTTGAAATGAGAGGGGAGATTCCCTCCTTAGCAGGTCCTACCTGGCCGAGAGAGTTTAGGAAGTCGTTACCATTTCATACTCGATGCAAAAGAAGGTGAAGTCGTCACGTGTTTCTCTGCAGACAGTCCCCACACAACTTCGGGAATAAAACCAGCAGATTTGCACCCAGTATCAATGTCAGGAACATTCTTGCCCAAGCAGGGGAGCCCCGGGGGCCTGAGCAGCTCTCTCTGTCCCCCTTTTCCCCTGCAGAAGAAACGCTGATGCGCTTTCTTGGCACCCAGTGACTCCTCATCTGCAGGTTGACAGCAAGGAGTTTTGTGTCTAGTCAAGACTGATTCCTGCTCCTAAAAAGGCTGCTGAAAAGCTCAAAAATGCTAATTAATAACATTAATGTGCTACACTGCATCTACTGCCCAAGTGGTTTAGGTGAAATTTCAGCAACTGCTGCATTTGGGGGTCATCTTTCACTTTTAGCCCAGCACCAATTGCCTGGGGGGTTTTAAGAGGCTCTTTCACCCAGCCTGCTGTGCATGTCAATGTTTTTATTAAAGGAGTACTCGTTGTCCAGAAGAAAAAAACAGAAGAGAATGAAGAGGAGAGGATGGCAGCTCAAATCTCCCACTTGCAGGGAGATCTGCACCACTATAAACCAGGCATTTGGGTTGCTTATCTCAGACTGAGTCCCTCGCATTAACCTAAGTTAAGCATAATACCAGTGACTGGGTATTAAGGTCTTGGATTTGGGGTTTTCTTTTTGTTTTCTCCCATTTCTTTAAATCCACTTTAGAAAAAAAGAGTTTATTCTTCTGAAATTGCTTAAGAATTGAAATGTAAAAGGGATTAAGAGAGGCAGGCCTCCTGCCTGCACTGCGCTCACCCACACAGACACAAGTAATGACTAAAGCAGGCACTGCCACACACACTGCCTGGGCAGAGCCCCCTGAGAGGCAGAAGCCAGCAGAGGTAGGAAACAGCTCCTGCTGCAGTACTTCCATTATTCTTAAACTGAAACTCTTCTGTTCAAACTCTTTTCTTTTTTTTCTTCATTTTTTGTTCTTTTCTCTCTCTCTCCCTTCTCAGCAGGCAGGAGCAACAGAGAAACACCCACAGTTACTGGGTGCAGATCACCCAGCCTCTAAACTACCTGGTCTGCTCAGGCAACGAAGCTATTTGATGCTTGAATATATGATCTTATAACCCTTACACCCCCAAAATTGTACACCTGGATCTCTCCACTCGTGTCCTTTCAGACACAGCCACCTTTGAGCTCCAAGAAGACAGGTTTTACGGTTATGTCACTGCACAGTCAGGTCTACAGAACGTGCAAATCACAGCCAACACTTCTCGGTCACATCTGAACAAATATAGATGGGTTTTACCTCCCACCTGTTCCTGTATTTGCACATTTTTCTCCTGAAGTGGACACAAAATTATTAAACTCATATCTCAGCTGTGTTACCAGACCTGTTATGAAAATCCAGCCACTTTGGAAAGCTGTATAAACAGGAGGTGAGTTTGGGAGAAACTCTGGCCTTGAAATATTTACACGAGGTCCTACAGAGTAGAAAATTCAGCTCTCACTAGAACTAAACTCAAATCTCCAGAGCCCTTTCCCTCTAGCCACTGAAACAACTTCTCTTTTCCTGGAATTCTCCTCTTTCAAAAGCAGTTCCCTAAGGCATCTTCCACAACACATAAACCATCCTGACAAATGCCATCAATTTAATTCATATTAATGGTAATTAAAGTTAAATAATAGATGTCGCCCACAGTATTTGCACATCTGTAAATTCTGCCACATTGCTAGGGAAAAACATAAAAAAGCAAGCCCTGCATTTCTCGTACAGAAGAGATGGACAATTAGCTCTTTAAGGCAAAAACCTCACTTCATTAACTGGAGACAGAGCCATTTGTTGACATTTATCTAGCATAATTCTCTGGAGCAAAATGATGAAGGGACCAGAACAGAGGCTGCTTGTGCCCAGCCGTGTACCTGGGAGGCCCAGCAGGCTCGGAGTGGATGCTGCAGGAGGATCTGCCAACATCTCCCACGGACAGCAGCCTCCCTGCCTGCCTGCCCTGCCAAGGAACGCCGGGCTCCATCGCAGCGCCGTGTTTTACGGGAGCACCTGCCGTGTGCCGCACCGACAGGCCACGGAGAGCCAGGACAGAACATTCCCTGCCCTGCACGGAGCAGATGGCAGCCCTGGCACTGACACAGCCAGGATCCAGCCAGCACAGCGCTGAGCTGCGCGTCCACGGCGCTCCGGGAAGGACTGACAGCAGCGTGGAGCACCAACACCACAGCCAGCAAACACCTGGAAACCTGGGGGCACAGCAGGTCTGGAACTGGGGGCTGGATTGAGAGAGAAGGGGCCAGCCCTTGGGAGGGACAGGCTGACCTGGTGCTCCCCTCCAGGAGGCTGCCACGAGAGCTGAGAAAGTTTGTCTCCTTTTCCAGAGGCAAAGCAGAAGGTAGGAGATAAAATAACCCTTCCAGTGCTGCAGTTCCCCCTCTTTTTCATCACTCCTCGATTTCAGGGTGGTACCCGGAGGGTATTAAGACCACAGAGCTGCTCAGCACATCTCCCACTTTGCAGAGAGTGGCGGCTGAGTGAAGTGCCAACGCCAATTCATCACCTCAGAGCCGCTCCATTCCTCCCCTTCCCGCTGCCAGCTGGGGCTGAGCGCTCCGGGTAAAATGCCAGCAGTCGAAAGGTTAATAGCAATGGGACTGCAATTCAAGCTTGCCGAGATAAATGAAGGTAGAGAGCAAGGAAAAGAGGCGGGGAGGATCCTTGTTGTGATTTCATGGCCATCTTTTTCTTCTATCATCATCATCTGAAAAGCGCGCTTATCGAATCCCCTCTCCAGCGGGCCCACCCGAGAGAAGACAAAATGTCCCTGAAACTCGCCCAGGCAAAAGAGTCTGGCAAAAAGCAGCACCGTGTCTGGTGCTGTAACCCCTCAGCACCCCCAGGCACATCCTCAGCTGAGGCTCACAGCGCTGAGTTGGCTTTGCTGGAAAAACTTAACCACTCATTGAATGCTGCAGACCATGAACGTTATCTCGGTGCTGGATGTGGGGACACGCCACTGTGGACTCAATGCAGGTATAAATTACGGTCTCCCAGAGGCTCAACAGAGATACAGAGGGCTCAGGTTCCATCCAGACACTCCAAAATCCCAAGACCAGCCCTGATGCTTCCCATCTCTAGCATGGACATGAGTTATTCCAAACAACCTCAAAGCTACGAGCACAAGGAGATGCTGCAGGAGTTGCCACAGCAGCTAACTGGGGGCCTTTAAACACAAACTCAACGGGCAGTTTAAAGCCAACCAAAATAAATAAAACCCAACCCTCACTCTAGCTGCTGATGCTCAAGGAGATATTTTTCACTCCTGTTTTCATTTAATCATTTCGCAGCCCTTGTTCACACTTATCTAAAACAAAACATTTTTTATTTTGATAAACTCCCGTGCCCGAGCCAGGCAGTCAAACCTGGCAATGAAGAATAAAAGAGAAATGGGAACAAATATGCAATGCCAAAAGGAGCAAGAAGGATGGTCTTCGAATGTAATACTTGCATAATTCAGAGAGCTGTTAACATATGTATTTTTCTGAACAAAATACTTTATCGAAGCTTAACACATAATGAAGAATTATGATCAGTTTTATTTCAGTTATTAAAGAATAAAGCTAGAAAGAATGTATTTAGGCCCTCATCGCTCAAGACTGTACAATCTGCGTTGCAATTCAACAAAATATTTTAAAGAATAATATGAACTACATGGCCAATTCTATTCATTTCAGGCCAGAATTTTTTTCTTTGTCAGGTGCCTTTGGGGTTTTTTCTCTCAGTTTCCCATTTTCAAAAGCAGCAGCAGGTTTTTGCAGGGGGAGGCAGGCAGGGCCTCAGCCTTGTAAAGGAATAGCACCAGCAGATCTGACTCTTGAATTGAGGAGATCTGTACTTACAATTAAGGATGCAGTTCCTAAACCACTGCTGGAAAACTTTTTTAAAAACAAATCTATGAAACTTAATTTTTTTATTATTTGTGAGTAATGATACATTACAGCACTAAATGAATTATTTATGGTATCCTAGGTATAAGAAATCAACTTTGTTGCTTCACTGATTTCAAACCCAGACCTGCACTCCATGTCCTGGTAGAAAACATTTATTCCCACAGTCCTACCAAAAGATTTATGTACCAAGTTTCTAAATTTTTCTGCAATGAACTATATTTTTAAAGCATATTTCTCATCTCTAACAGGAAAATCGAGGCAACACCAGAATGGCATTTTGGAATAGAAGCAGTTTTTAAGACAAAAGATTTAAATTAAACCAAACCAAACAAACAAAGAGGAGTGTGCCTATGAACAGTTCTGCACCCTCAGTCACACATTATTGCATGCCACAAGCCAAGCAAAAACACTCTTTTCTTCCATTTTTCCCGTTGTTTCTTTTCGAAAAAATTTTCATTTACTACCACATGAGCATCTGTTTGCATTATTTATAACAGCAACTTGCAACCACAAATGAGGGCACATAATTCATTTATATTTCACACCATTAAGAGGGGTATTATAACTGTAAACAGTAAATAGGAAATATAATAGCATTCAGCTTCTTCATGCTCTGTGAACTAACAAGTATTGGAACTTGGGGAAAGTCTGAGTGAATGAGAAACTTTTCTTTTTTTGTTATGGACGTGAAGCGTGAGGAAAACACGAGTTACACAAACCAAAAAGAATTGGAAAAGGACCCATGCACCGAGCACATCAATTCTACTTAAATATCCCCAACAAGCTCATGTTTTAAAAAATTGACATGACTTTCTTTGTGAAACTCCAAATTTAAGTGCCTGGACTCCAGCCTAAGACAAGCAGGGCAAACCCCACCTAGACATGCAAAAACCCTGCAAGAAATAACCATCTCTGCTTGCAGTCAGAGAGATGTGGGAGCTCAGCACTGGGCTGGGTCAGACCCACTTTTGATAAAGTGAAGAGCTGCAAAATTCGGTTTTTAAGTACCTCCACTCTGTGTAAAAGTTTCAGAAAATGCTGGCCCCAAATCCTGCAGGCTGCTCCCTTTTATACAATGGGAGTATAATGAGTATCAGCCTTTTAAATCTAGATTAGGCAACATCTAGCAGTCCAAGGTCTTAGGAGACCCATCCAGATACAAAACCATTTAATTCCACCTACTTCACGTTCCTGTCTGCTTCCAGAAGGGCCAGGAACTGCAACTTTGCAGCAGAGAAACAAGAGAAAATACTGGTTCCTTGACATGTTTTATTACCTGAAACTGGAAAACTCACAGCAGATCTCAAAAGGAAACCCAAATCAGCCAAACCCACCGGTGATGTGCAGATACCACTGCAACACCTGCCCAGCCCAGAGCGAACTGGCTTTTCAAAGGCTTAGAAGGCAATAAAATGTGTAGTAATCCCTGACTTCTTTGGAAGACCTCTGGGAAATGGAGAAGCAGCCTGTGAAAAGCCCACAGCCTTCGGGAAGTACTGAAGAACTGAAGTCGTTTGACTGTGGCTCCCATGGATGTATTTGTGGACAGAACAACAGCAACACACACCAAAAGAAATATCAGGAGATAGCAAGAGGATGGTAAAGAGACACGAGAAATTACTCCAGAAAATCACCCCACCTAGCTTGGCACAGATCCTGCTGCGATTAAAAACTGTCAGATCACAAACCAAGTTTTGTTATAAATAGCAAACAGAAATGGGGAGATGTGACCCGAGTTTCTGGTTTTCACAGGAGAGTCACAGCACCAAAAGCACCACCGAGGCAGAGTTTTGCAACGATGCCAAAGTGCAGCAAATCTCCAAGGACCTGGGTGCCTAATCCCAAGTTGTCACTTCAAAAGGCTCAGCCCAAGCTTGGATGCATTGCAGACATCAAGGACGAGAGCCATAGGAGAGAAGGTGACGAGCACGTTGGGACATGCAGCAGAGACAGCAGCGAGGATGCAGAAAGGGAAGACAGAAAGGCCTCTTGAAATGCCTTTTATTTCCCTCCTCGCAAAGGAGCAGTCTTGCATAATCACAGGACTCTCAAACATTACCAAACACCCCAAGACATTTGGTAAAATCACGAGTGCTGCCAGCTGTGATTACAGATCACTTCAGCCTGCCTCCCTGATTTCTTTGCCTTCCCTCCATTAGGTGTCAAGTGTATTAGGTACCACACACTACAACAGCTGCTAAATCAATCCAGCTGCCTATTTTCTAAGCGACCACACTAAATCCCCCTGATGAGGAAGAAGCACTTTGAGCAGTACAGAAATTTCCTGCTGTCTCCAGCCTCGCCTCTGCCCAGCTGGATCTGTAGGATGTCTTTGCAGAGAGCAGCTCAGGGACGGAAAGGATTGCAAAAACAGCGCAGCCTCTCTGCTCCTGCACTCTCCTAATCCTACCCTAGGTGTCTGGGACCTGTTCTTTTGGGATGACTAGTGAAGTCTGAAGGCTGCTGTCTCATTTGTGCTGTGACATCCCAAAGCTGCTGCCAGGGATTAGCCTTGTATCAGCTGTACTGGTTGGTTACCTATTTTTTTTCCTCTCACCCTACCTACTTCGCCCTGTTTCATATGTAGGATGGAAAAATAATACTCACACGAGCTAATATTTCACTCTGACACCCGAGAGACATTTGGGGGTGACTGAACACCACCATTTGGGCCAAATTGCATCTGCAATGCAGGTAACAACAGCTGTACCATCTGGCCCATAGCACGCACAGCGGCATATAAACATTGATATAATCAAAAGTAATTATAAGCTGAAGTTTTCAAAGCCAGTTAGCAATGTCTGGAAAGGCTCAGTCGAAATGAATTCTTGGGTTCTTCTCTGTGAAGGCAGGAATCTGATCACTGGAGGCTAAACAAGGCTAGGATGTTTTCAAGGGATGTCTGCGTGAAAATGCCATAAAAGCAGCACATCAGCTTCCCGAGAAGCCTGGAAAACAGACCTCCCAGTTCCATCCAAAATTACCTGGCACGTTCACCTCACAAGTCTTCCATGCTCCACTCATCTCTACTTGTTAACAAAACAACCTTGGATCTACCTCTGCTTCTCGTGGATGCAGGAAAGGGTTGGCTGCAACCCATTACTAAGCAGAAAGTGTCCCAAATTTATATCAAGACAAGGAGCATAAATCTGCCTCGTTGTCAGTTTTTCTATTTGGTGTAACTGGCAGTCAGAGCAGAAGTCATACAAAGGAGGCCAAATCACAAATAGTTTTCTAGTGATTTACTGGAAAATCCAGGAGCCAAATTCATTCATGCGGAAAAGAAAAAAAGAAGGCCCCTATTGACTCAACTATTCTGGCAGACTGAGGCAAAGCAGTGAGCTTTCCCTCCTGGAGCCTGAGAAAGGGCTGTTATGAGATGTTAACAAGTCTCCTTCCTCCCAGCCTTTCCCAGTCTGGAATACGCTGTGCCCAGCCTAGCAGGACAGAGCAGCCATGAACTCGAACTAAAAGTCTATTTCAAAGATGCACCTGATGTTTTTTGTCTCCGAAACTTTAGGGAAGGTTTTATTTTCAGTTCTATCATCAGGCACCAAGAACAGAGGCAGGATGGGCAGAGGAAAGGAAAAATTAATGGAAATCTTGCTGAGTCCCAGAGAATGTACCTGATCCTGGGTTCAAATGTAAGAAATATCTGGAGGGCCAAATTTGTTACTGCCTCATACCCCATGGAGTAAGAGACGTAAACACGTGTCCCAGTGCCAAGTGGATGTGAAATGCTGCCAAATCAGATGCAAAAGAACATTTTGAGCTTTCTGGCTTTGGTGTTGAATGATAAACCAAGGTGCAAAACAGTGTAAAAAAAAAAAAAAAGGTCTGGGAGCCTTCTTTAGATGCACGAAGAATTCACCAGAAGGGAAAAGGTTTAAAACTTTAAGCACAGAGCTCCTGGGAATGCAGCTGTTTTGTCTATAGAAGAACAGAGCTGTCAGAAGTTAATATGTTTTCAATTTGTGAAATCCAAGCTATTGGAGCAATCCTCACCGGATACCTTTTATTTACTTCTTCCTTGGCAAAGTCCAATTACTGAGATGCTCCAAGAGTGATGCTCCTGGCCATCCCAGCTGACAGCCAGCTCTGCTGGTGAAAGCAGCAGCTTTTGGGGCTTTTGTGGATGGATCCATTTTGCCCTTCTATGTTTGTCCAAAGAAAAGAAAAACACTAAATGTCCTGGGAGAAATCATGCTTAAATAAGCTTTCTTCATAGACAAACTGCAACAGAGCTATTATTCAGAAACATTTCCTTAACAATATGCCCACAAACAACATTGAGACTGCTAATGTGCCCCAGGAGGGCTCATCCTCTGGTGCAGTCTCCCAGGTTTTCCAGGAGCTTCCTGCTCCTTCCCTCTTCTCCTCTTTGCCTCTCTCTTTCCTTCTACAGCAGGAATGACTGACGCAGAAGGGGACTCACACCACTCAGAGCTGCTCAGAGCATTAGTGATTTGGCACCGAGGAGCGCAGTGGCTCCTTGACCCCCGTGGCAATCATCAGGCTACCTCAGCATTAGCAGCCTCATTTTGTAATTTGAGTTGTTCAGATAAATGACTGGGGGGGGTGGGGGAAAATCTCTCTGCCTTCCCAGCCCACTGAGCTGACTCCCTTTCCTCCCGAGCACCTTGTTTAGTTCACAGCTCATCCTGCCGGTGGAGATGTGTTCAGAAAGAGAATTGAGGCTCGGCAATGCTCACAATTCACAGCTGCTGAGCAGAAACTTCTGCCACAGCTCGTCTGATCTCAGTGAGGTCATTCAGCTGTGTGCCTGCAAACCATTTAACACGGGGATTTCTCTCGCAGGCCATTCGCAGTTGTCCCAGTGTGACCTGGGTCACGTCTAGGAGCTCTCCCTGGCCTGAGGTCTCTGCTGAAGAGATGCACAGGGGTCAAGGTGAGTGCATTATCCAGCTATGGACAAGCAGACACCCTGTCCTGCTAAAATGGGGAACAGAAAGAAAGGGAGGACTGGGAGGACTGAAACTGGCTGCCAAGCCCCAGCATCGATCTTGGACTGCAGGGACCAGTCTGACTCCCTCTGCAGCCCTGAGCCTTACCTCACCTTGCAGACAGCTCTCCAACAACAGTTTTATACAAGGAACCCTGTCAGCAACTCATTTCCCCGAGCTGGAGTGCCTGTGCAAGGATCAGCAGAACAGGAGGATGGGGAGAGCCAGCTGTTGTCACTCTTTCCCTCTCTCTTGGCAGACCTGGAGATCTGCTCTGCGGGGAAGGTTCATTGCCTCAAGCACATGTGAGGGGATCCCAGTGCACAAGTAAAGGAATCCCAAGCCACAGCAGGTGCTAAAGGCATCTCCTCTTCATTTGAGGAGAAGAAAGGCCCAGTGCTGAGAAACTGGTGGTGTAAAGTGTCTGTTGCCTACTGGCCACAGATGATCCAGCCCAAAGATCAATGAGCTGAAGCGTTCCTCCTCTCCCTGACAAGTGCAAACAAAGAGGAGCATTTGGTCTTCAGCTCACCATCTCCTGCCCCGAATCCCCTTTTCTAGAGATAACCATCTTTATCTCTTCCCTCTAGTCAAAGCTATATTAAAAATACACACACACAACATCTGGTGCCTTTTCAGAGCACTTGCACTTCAGAAGGGTGCTTTTTGAGAAATCACAACATTGGCTTTATTCCCAGCTATCACTCTTTTATCCCCTTTTTACTTTCAATAGCCCTGTCATATAGACAGGATTTTTTGATCTCTAGATGCAAGGAGAGCTGCATGCTAACAGGGACCAGCCAGAAACAGGGGTGAGGAAAAAAATAAATAAATGCTCCTGGAATGAAAGAGAGGCACGATGAACTCCAGTATTACCTTAGAGGTTTAAAACTGAACTGTGGTTGAACCCAAATATTTGATTTTTCAAGAAACAGTGTGGCATATCAAAGACTACTCCTCAAAGCCCAATTCATTCGGCACGTGAGCCCACTCCTGTGACAGCAGCTCCCTCGGAGGTGTCCTCCCCACGCAGCTCTCTGAAAGTTTCCGTTTTGACACAGGCAAGACCTGGTGCTTCTGAGCCACCTTCCTGAGAGGCTGCCAGCATCACACCCCTGCTCTCCAGAGCTGCTTTGCCCCCACTGCTGCCGTGTCCCTTTCTCAGCTGTTTCAGTGATAAGGATCCTGGTAAGGGAGCGCAGGAAATGCAGCTGGGGGACCCCAATCCTGTCCCCTTCCATACCTGCACACATGCAGCTCGCTTGTGCTGAGCTCCCCACAGAGATCCAGGGCATTACTCAATAACTCCGACTTACCTATTTGATGAAAACATAAATGAGATCATTTCAGATGCTATTTGATGCAAGTGAAATTTGAATCCAAAGAGACAAACATTTATGTTTAAATTTCGCTTTGGAGGACTATCTGCTGCTGCCTAAGGAGGGAGAGCATAGCATGGGACCCATAAATGTATGGGAAATGAGTCCATATGATCAACATTCTGAATACAAAGCACATCTTGCAGCTGATGAGACTTTATTTCAAGGCACTATTTGAGACCAAGTTTTGCTGTGGTAGCATTCAGAGGTAGTAGCTTATTTTGGAGATCGTCCCACTGCCATAAGAGACATAAACTAAGGACTGAGCCACAGATTGCATCTTCAAATCTAAAATACATCTACATATTTAAACATATGTATTTTAAATGCATCTCTTTTTCATTTCAGCGAGTCTGCTGAAGGAAAGAGAGCGGAGTAAAAGCGCTGGAATCCTTTACTAGAGTTGGTAACAAGCTCATCTTGAGCATCAGCAATTCAAACTTCATCAAGCTGAAATGCCAGGGAGATTGCAACGACTCCAGGGCAGTCACCCCCATATAGTGTTGGGGGACTGGAGATGGTACAGTGTCCTACTGCTCCCAATACCACTTTTCCCTGCCACTGAAGGTAGTTAGTGCTGTTTCTGTTGGAAATGCAATGAGAAACCCTGAATTGCTGGCTGTCTCACACAGCTGCACGAGCGTTGTTAGTTTGGTTGTTATCTGCTCTATCTGGAAGCTGGTGGGACTGTCACCCACTGAGCAGGGAGCAGGGATGGGCCAGTGCTGCCACAGGTCATTCCAGCACAAGCCACATCCAAAAGCTTCAACCTGCATTTCATGTCCTCGCCACGCATATGCAGCAATCCATCTATTTAAGAAAAAAATTATGGTTTTTATCAAATCCATAATTACCCTATTCTTCTAATACTGCTTAGTGAAAGGAGGATAGTGATGTACTTCCAAAAACCCAAACTTTTAATGATTTAATATTTAAAATTTGGGATATTTTCGTTGCACAGGTGGATGGGAAAGCCATTAACGATTCTGCATACACCTTATTAGAAAGGCTGCTCACATCCCAGCTCAGACAGAGCACAGACTGATAAAAAGGCTTAATACATAAATGCTTGTTTGTGTTTGGAAAGTTCCTGGAGCTTAGCCAAACATTCAGTGTGCTGAGGAAATACAGAGAGACAAGGGCCCGCTTTTAGAGCAGTGCTTGTCTGCAGCTCTGTATTATCCTGAGTGACATTTAGTCCAAGTACAGTAATAACACACATCCTTGCCTGCTGCTGAAAGCAAAAGCCAGATTTTAATACCCGATGGAAACGTTCTTGCTTTTGGGAGCCTCCAGAACTGGGGGAAAAAACCCCCAACATTCGGCTTATAAAAATATTGATTTCTTCACACATAAACGAGCCAGTTTGCAACAACAACAGCCTCTCAGATGGTGGGTGTAACCTCCAAGCTGCTGCCATGACAGTCTTTTAGTAACACTTCTAAGTGATACAGAGATGCTTCACCACAGATTGCAGGGAGGCAGAGGACTTACTGTTCCAAATGACAACCAGAGAGCCTGGGAGCACAGAGCAGGCACTGACTTCTACCCCAGCAGGTCAGGATCAGGAGGACCAGGGTTAGAGCTGAGCCACAGCAAGGAGACCACTCTCATCCTGATCCAGAGAGAAACCACGAGCGCATGGTTTATGTGTGTTTGGCTTTTACTGAAGTCACCGAGGTGCCAGCACAGGAGGAGGGTTTGACCGACCTGCCGAGCGAAGTTCACACTCACATCTAAATGATGGACCAGGCAATCTCACTGAAATACTGCATCTGTTCTTCATCCTGCTCCCTTTGCTCCTCTGGTCAAAGGATGCTGAGGTTTAGGGATAGGTCAAGAGAAGAGCCAGCAGGAGACAAGTCTTAGGAGAGACCCAGAGCTGGGATTGGTTTTCAATCAGAGCCCTGCTATCAATAAACACCTGAAAAGTAATGATTTTCTCCCTAGGATGATGAGCAGGTGTTTCTGGCAAGTGACAACAAACTCACTGATTCCGGCTGCAAAAAAGTTACCCTAAAAACCGTGCTAAAGCCTCCTGGACAGCTGTAGGGGCAGGTACTTTCAGTGTCATGGGAGTTCTGCACGCACTGACAGAGCGCTGCCTTTGAGGGCCAGGGCACTGCTTGGTGACTCTGACCCTGAGGAGCAGCTCTGAGATGGCCTCTCCCATTTAACAGCTCTGAATTCCTTAAGGAATTCTCTCTCTAGAGCACGGAATGGGAGTGATGGAAGGGGGAGTAACAGGTCTGCAAAATCCAGAGCGGAAAGGTAATGAGAGGGCACCTACTACCAACTTAATAAATGGGAGTGAGGGGTGGAATTTGATGAAATGATCAGGCAGCATGTCTAACACAAATTAAATAAAGTGCTTTTTTACACAGTTAATTTATGGAACTCCTTGACACAAGTTATTGCACAAGACAAAGAGTTTTAAAAGGATTCAGTAAAGGACTAGACAAAGTCATGAAGACTTAGTACCTCAAGGTATGGCTCAAACGCCCCAAAGCCAGCCATTGCCAAAAACTGGAAAGGTTTGCTTGAGACAGGTTCAATGTCTACTCATTTCTCGTGCCTTTTTCTACACATCTGCCACTAGACAGGCTTTGGCTGACCAGGCCGATGGCTATTTCCACGTTGTCCTTGGGGCAGGGGATAGTGTGGAAGAAGCCACTGCAGCAGCTGGCCCTTCAGGCACATTTTCTCCTGGGTCACTGCTGTGGAGCTTGCTTTGCTTTTCAAAGAGATGGGCTTTAATCCTGCCTGCCCATGGAGTCCCTTTCTCACAGGCACATGCCCAAAGGCCGGTCCCATCATGGCTTGCAACGTGACTAGCACAGGTCAGAGCTGTCCTCCAGTGGTTTTGGTACCACTGCTCAGATTATCCTTATTAAGTGAAAGGAGATATTTTAAGGGCTTTTTCTCTTCTCATTAAAGCCTCTGTCACAGGAATTACTTGTTGCCACAGGTTTAATCTTCTGCAGAGTCCAGTTTCCACGTGTTTGCATTCATGAGATGAGGGACAGAACGCGAGGAGGAAATTGGACCAAATTAACCTGCTCCCATGACAATCCACAATAATAACAAAAGTGGAAAATGGCAGAGAATTAAACTGTTCTTGACAAAAACTGTAATGACCTCCAAGAATGCCTCTAAAGTAACTGTCCAAGTAATAGTTTCCAAGTGTAATTTCAAGGATATGCTATGCAAACTCCCATGCAGAATTTCAAGCTACTGGTTAAGAAGCCAAAAAAATTATAAAATGAATGAGGGGAGGAGGTAATCAATACTATAATTAACAACACAGTAATCTGAAATAGGGTGATTGGGTTCAATAAGTACAGGTAGATTGGATCAGAGAAAACTCTAAAGTAAAGAGATTTTAAAACTGATTGGGTTTTAACACTGGGAAACGAAACGCTTTAAAAGAAGTTGTACAACAGGGTACCCTGCTCCATTTCAAACTCAAAGTAGTTGAGTGGAAAAAAAACCCACCAAAACAAAAAAACCAACAAGCAAAGCAAACTGATTTTAGATAGCATAGCTTTAATTAGTCAATCCCCAAATAGAGAGATAGCATCAATCAAAGTCAGGGCAGAATTGGATCGAAAGGCCATCCGAGATTGGCCCGAGATCTGCTGAATAAAAAGGATGTCCAAAATAAAAGTATTTCCACTGAGTGAAGACCAGGAGTCTGCATGCAGCATTTTCCTTTTTAAAGCTGGCTGAGGCAGCGAGGGCTATGTTTTCCAGGGATTAAGAAAGGAGAGAGAAAGAAAAACCTTGTTATTCTCCTTGTAACAATGGCTGTGGCACTGCCTAAATGCTCCTGCTCAGAATCAATATTACTGAAAACGGTGTCAGTTGCCATCATGTCAAAGAAGAAATTCAAGTGTTTGTCCCTGAATCGTAAAAAGAGACTGAAACATCATCTTCAGGATAATGCTGTGTTCTGACACACCAGGCACAGGCCACATCTAGGCACCGTAAAAGGACCGTGGCCTTATCAATGCACAGCTGACAGTGAATGGTTCAGGGACAGTAGAAATTAAAGTTACTCCTTCAGATAAAGCCCAGCAGTGATACAGCACTGTCATAATACACCTCCTTAATCTAGTCAAACTCTACAAGAAGAAAGAAAGTAATCCTTGGAGGATTTCCACTAAGTATAAACAATAATATATTACCTAAGGGCTTAATACTGCTATACTGATAAAAACCTCTGAAATGTAGTGCAGCTGAGACTCCCAAATTCCAGCTCAGTGCAGGGAGCACTTCATTTGGGATTCATCTGTCCAACTTCAAATGCATGCAACATTAATATTTACATATGAAGATTCATTTAGACTCCATATGTGAAGAGCTAAGCATTTCTGGAGTCCGTCACTGATGGATAGAGCCAAGCAGCGTTGCAGATAACTAATGCTAAAAATGAATCCCATTTCTTTAGTTAAATACATCTGAAAACTATGTCGCCTCTGTGGCCAAGACAGAGTTTTTCTTCAATTTTGTATAAAACAAAGGACTAAGAGAGCCTTGGTACAAATTTTAAAAAACCCCACACAAACAAACAAAAAAAAACAAACCAAAAATGGAAGAAAAAACGGCAACAAAAACCTCAGCATTGTGTTACTCACAAAGTCACTCTTATCACACACTGTGAACCAAATCCTTCTTCCAGGCAATATCCTCCAACATCGTAAGAAGTGAGACCAAGGGCATTGGCCAAACTTCTGTTTCTTTCTTTAGCTACATCTCAGTCCCCCACATGGACAATTAATCTCTGCTTTAGGAGTCAGTCTGTGGAGCACAGTTGCAGTCAAAGCTATCATTGCCAAATGAAAGCAGCAGGTAAATGACTTTGTGTTATATCTCTGGTTTTGTACGTTTCCTTTGATAAAAGTTGGCTTTGAGGCAAAAAACAACTCAAAATGAAGACACACAAGCAAGAAAAGGTCTGAAAGGCATTTGGGTCTTGGTGTTACCATCCCAAGATGAGCCCTTGGACCAAAACCAGGTCAGACCATACCATAAAACACAGGAAAGGGAGAGGTATCTATACAGCTAGAACTTAAAAATTGTTTAACTTGTCATGTTCAGTATCTGTTTCTATGCTCTCCCCAATTTGTTGAGGCAGATTTTGGTGAGAGCGCAAGGGAGAGAAGCCCTGCAATTTAAATAGACCTTTCTGACTGTCAGTTAGATTGATTACAGTTTTCTGCAAACAATACATTTTTAAATAGTTCTTTATGGAGTTTATTTTACTCCCAACATTTTCCCTATTATACAAACCCCATAACGAATGCAATCACACTTCTATTCACTGCCTCTCCAAAGTCTTCCTCCCTCCCTTTTCTCTAGCCACCTGTTAGCTCTTTCTTTTCTAAATTTAACTCCCTTAGCTTTGTTTGGTAACCTTTTCCTCATGCCCTCATTATCTAAATTCTGCTCCTGCTGTGGTAAAGCTGGTGGGGGGCTGGATCTGGGATGTTATTTTGGAAATGGGCGGGGGAGGAGGTAATGAATCAGTCCATCAGCAGAGGTTTATTTATGGCTGTTTTTCCTTAATAAATAAATTTTTAAAAAATAAACCAAGGTCTCTACCACCCTGTACAAAAAAATGACAGCATAAGCACTGGAATGTATTTAGAATATCTCAAAATATGTCTTATTTCTGGTTATTACATTGCCAGGGTAGCAAAAAGGCACCAAATAGTCCTTTACAGCTGCGAAAGGTAAATATAAGCTGGATTTCTCTCTCATTTGTTCACTGCTCAGTGTTAGCACAAGCGACCCTGGAGAAGCTGTGCTCAGCACAGAGGCACAGACTCGAGGCTGCTCCACAGGGCAGGAGCAGAGTCCTGCCCTCAGCCAGCTGCTGCTCATCCCCGTCTCCCTCTCCGTGCAGGAGGCACACTCAGCAGCAATGCCCACGTGTCCTAAGTGCCCGTGTGGCATTTAGGAAGTTGGAAGTTGCCTCCTTGAGGATGCAGGATGCATGCCCTCTCCATGCCACTCACCACAGAGGTTCCTCACCCAGCCTTGGACAGACCTTAATGCTGCCTTTAGAGTCTCTCCACGAGCTGCTGGTGACACCCAGCCACCCGCTGACAGGCACAAATATGGAAACACATTGTTCAGAGAGGAAAAACAAACCAAAGACTTGCAGAATGAAAAGATAGAGAAGTGAAGACAAGGCTGGGCTAACTGGTCATCAGCCACTTCCCAAAGAGGGCAACAGAGTAAATCCACAACGCTGAACAAAGAACACATTGCTCTAATCACTACAGTGTGTCTTGTACTCCATTTGCAGCACTTTTGCCCAAACTTTAAAGCATAAATTGCAGCTCCCTTTGGAGTTTCCCATTGACTCATCACACATGAAACACCCACAGCCCTTTGGAGATGGAGAGAAGCTCCAGGCAGAGCATGGTTCAGCCATCCCGACTATCAGGGGTGCAGAGGAAAACTGCAGGGAGCACAATCCCAACAGAGGGAATAATCGCAGCCTTTCCCAACATCACCTTCCAGGTATCCTGCCCAACACACCCTTCCACAAACTCCTTGGCTGCCCCAGTAAATCTAACCTTGAGCCAGTGCACTTTAAATACTCAATGGAAACAGGTTGATGCACATAAAAACCACGCAGCTAATGCACGGTGAGGTTACTAAATGAATGAATTTGGATGCAAGTAGGAAAATAAAAGCTATATTTCACCTACGGAGAGAGCCTGGAAACCCCTGTTCCCACAAAGCATATACTGATTTTGAAAATATAGTGAGCTTGTGTTGGGACACTGAGGGGAGATATTTTTAAAATGCCAAAGTCACTGGCATGGCACCAGGCGTTGGTTTAATTTCATTCTCGTGCTTGCTCAGAGCCAAAATGAGTCATCTTCCCCATGAAATAGGAATCTGTACACAACGCTGGCTGTTAATTACCTTTCCTGTCTCCATTAAAGAGGGAAGTGACAGCTTCAACCTCTCCCTGGGCGAGCATTGTGTTCTCTCGCTGTCTCCACTGCTCGCCAACAAATCTGCTGCTACAACTCAAGTGGCACTTGAGATATTCAGTCTAGCATTTCAACAACAGTATAATAACTGATAATTTGACAACAAGAAGCCATCCTCAGGAAACTCAAGCCACTTATAGCCCCAGGAGAAACAAGCAGAGGTATTTCTTCACCAGGCCTGCCCACAGAGCAGCTCGTTTTGGCCCTGGCCTGCATCAAGCACTCCAAAACTGGGAGCAGTCATCTCCAAAGTATTGCTGGCTTGGCACCATTGACTCAATGGAATGAGTGAGTCTCTCCCTCATTTATTGGTGAGGCTACACTCTCATGTGCATAATGTTTTGAGAGTAACAGGACTCAAAGGAGGTGGTGCCTGGCTCAGAGTGATTGCCCTGGGCATCTCTAGCCTACTCTCCAGCTCTGGGCAAGTCCCCTCTGCAGCTGCAGTGTCACCCCAGGGACAAGGATACAAGTGACAAAGCTGCCTCCCAACTCTGCTGGCATCTGGTAGTCCACCAAAACACCACGAGTTGCTTAGATGCCTTTGTACCTTTGCACAGGGCACTAACTGGAAGGGATGCAAAGTCTTACAGCAGTTGCCTCCAATTAAGCGCCAAAAAACCTGAATCTGCCATATTCCAAAAAATTACAGTGGCAAGATATTGATGCCTTAGGTTTTAACTTTTATATTTTTCAAACCCTGCCCTGCCTGGTGTGTAACTCTGGAGTTCCTTGTGGCCTGGGAGCTGCTGTTCTCTCCTGCTGCTCACACACAACAAACCTCTGCAGGCTTCCACTCCAAGGACACCGGGCCCAAATGTGTCAACTCAAAGCCTCTAAAGGGGGGCAAACGTGGGGTAATTCAATCATGAACTGAGGTTATAATTGGAGAATGAACCCTGATATGCAAATGAACCAAACTTATCAAAGGGTGAAGAACCCGTGAGCCAGGGTCCATCTGGGGTGGAGCTTCTGGACTGCACAGGGTGAGCCTTTGAAGGCCCTTCAAATAAACACCTCCTTTTATTCTCTTAATTCTTGTCTGGTCTCTGTGTTTTAGGCAGCCACGTAAGGCATCAACAGGACAAGAAAAAATTTAGTTCTGCTTATTTCCTGGGCTTTCACTTATATGGGAAACTCTCTGATTGAAGGGCAGCAAGAAGATTTTTCAATGCAAAAGCCTGCTCTTTTTAAAGGCCCTTTTGAAGAGCTTTATTTGTAAATTGAAATACCATAAGATTTAGAATATAATCATAAGGAAAAAATGGGGGAAAAAATAAAAAGGCAACACTGAAATTGCTACGCATTTATGGTTGCAACAAAAATTCACTCCTATTCAAAGGTGAATCAAGATCCATACAAGACTTCTCTCAGTGAGCCCTTGGGATTCAAATAGATTAATGTACTTGTGCTGAGCTTCCCAGAAGGACAAATCTCACCTTTGTGTGCATTGCAACAGTCAAAGAAACAAAAATTTACCAGAAATGAAAACACTGAAAACTGAAAACGTTCAAATTCAGCAGGGGAAAGAAAAGTCATACCCACTTCCATTTCTGTTCATAAGTGCAGTGTTTTACCCAGAAAAAAAAAACCTCAGAATGACTTGCTAACCCTCCTCAGGTCTCACTGGACACCTCTAAATTAGATAACACCACTGATGAGTCTTTAATCCTTTGTGTCACTACAGGAGAAGATTGATGCGTTCACAGCGAGGTGTTGGATCATTTGCCTGGACCATGGCACAGGTCATTCTCCTAGCTCAGCCTGAAGGCCACTGTAATTTATTTATTTTCTTACTCCAGTTGCATCTGATTTATTTACTTATTCACCTGAAGAAGTAAATACCAACACCTTGGTTGATATCTTTATAGCATCCTTCCCCCTGAAGAACCAGGTTCTCGCTATCTCAGGATACCCACTACTATGATAAACCCTTTTTGTGGTGAATTTATTACTTTGTCACAGCATGTTCTGTATTGAGGAGAACAGCTCCAAGTGAAACCGGTTCATTACTCATCTACTCTGTGGCTTATGGGGGAAAGCTCTGGAATTACTAAAAATAAATACACACAAGGAATAGCATTATTTCTCACAGGCAGAGAAATTCCCGGTGCCACGCGTCTTATCTGAAAAGATAAAGAATACAGGAAAATAATAAAGGATATTCTTGATCATTAGAGTAATTTCATAAGGGTATCTAAAAATCAAAGCACAAGAATGAATTCCAGCCTTGCAAGGTTAATCATAGAAAACTCATCTACATGAAACACACTGCCTGGTTTACTGCTGCCTTTTTTTTTTCTTTTCCATAAAATAGTTTAAAGCTAGTTATTCATTTCATTGAACTTTTCATGGGGCTGTTCATCACATTTTACCATCGTGGCAAGTGACTAATGACCTTGAAAAAAATAAAAAGTAGCCATATGAGCATTAGCAGAATAATATATACTCCAGATAAAGGAGGGAATGTTCAGCTTTTGCTCAGTGAGGTATGCAGCTTGTTCGACAAAGAATGATTTATAGGGAAAGCAACAGGAAATCTCATGATGGTTTTGAGATACAGAGCAGGCATAAGCAAAGCTGTGACTCAATGCAAGCAGAATCCCAGCCAGCCACCATGGAAATAGAGGTAATGAATATGTGCTCGTGCTTGAGCTCACCTGACCTGTACCCCTCCTATTTAATTCCTTGAACTCGGGGCCATCGTGAATAACAGACACTCTGCTGTGTCTTCTGCCCACAGGCTGGGGAGAAATGGGAACAGACTCCCAGCTGCACAGGATAAAACTAGAATCTACCATTTTCCTTCCAGATGAAGGAGGAATTATTCCACGGGGAGTTGCTGAAGGTGCAAGATTCAGTGCCACAGGCTCCCAGTGCTGTGGCCTGTGCATGGACACTGGCCCAGAACTCTATTCAGCAATTTTTCCCCCTGAAAAAGAATATCCCAATGTGTGAGGGAATAATCTCCTAATCTCTTTAAAAGACTTCATGCTTCTAATACCAGTTGTTTAATTCCAGGTATTCTTATTCACAAAAAGAACAATGTTCCCTTCCTGAAATCTTTGAGGTGCGCACGGTGGGGTTCTGGTAATGGGTTCCTAGGAACACACGAGAGCTGTGTGCAGAAAAGGAAAAAAGAAAAGAAAAAAACCCACAAAAACACCAAAGCAATGGCAGAATGGCCCAGTTTTCATTCTGTCAAGCCTCATCTCTGCCACGCTTTTAAGCAATTTAAGTGTTGCCCGATTTGATTCCCCACGCAGCCCCAGCAGATGACAACATGAAAACCTGAGGCACCACATGCAGCTGAAAGTGCCCAAGCACTGCCCAGACAGACCCTGGTCAGGAGAACCCCATGGCTGGAATCAGGAAGGGGGGAAACCAAACAGAAACAGAAAGAAATAGAATTTTTAAGGATGCCTCTTTTAATCTTGTTTCTATTCACTTCAATACAGGAGCAAGAACAACTTTCTCTTTTAATTTTACAAGATTTCATAGGCAGATTAAAGTTTCTCTGTAGTTATTTCCTCTGCATTTGATCTGGCTTATTTCTTTTAATATCAACGGAGTTAAAAGAGGATGCACGTCATCTATTTTATTGGGTTTAGTTTCTCCCAGTGTAACTTTTCACAAGAGCAATCAGCTAAAAGATAAAAGGCAACACTGCAGTTCTGACCTGGGAGAATTTCACATTTACTTAGCAATCCTAGAGGTTATTTCAGTTGCAGGCTTGTTTCAGCCAGAGTCTTGCTTTTTTGGTTGCAATCACAAAAATGGAGTCTTTCCAGGTAAAAGTGTTTTGATGGACACACGTGTAACCACTGCGCCCTGAAACGCCTTTGGAAGTACAGGACACCATGCCGAGAGGCTGGGCACATATAGATTACTGAGCTGGAAAATTATTTTGGACCCAAAGTCTCTGTACTTCAATTTTATGGGTAATTAAACCTAATGTGTTGTCATTCAGAAAGCAATTAAGTCCAATATCGAGAATGCAGTGTCCCCTTCCAGTGAGTGATGGGGAGGAAGGGACGGGATTCACTGTGCTGATGGATCATTTCTGGGAACCCCCCTCACGACCTTCGGTCCTCTCCTGAAAGAGAAACGGAGCAAAACACGGAGGTGGAGCGAGAGGGTGTCCCTGGGGCTACACCTTGCACTCATCATCAACTGCATGTCCAGGGAAGTGCATTGGCTGGCTCGGGGAGAGCCTGGGAAGGAGATTTCCCAAGCAATTAGACAGCTTTATCAGAATATTGCTCCACTAAAGAGACAGAAATGGCCTGAGATAAGAGAGATCGGGAATGCAGCAATGATTTCTGTTCTTTGGGAATTCCACATCGAACACACTGGGCACACTACAGGTCTTTTCACTTCTTCTCTTGGCACAAGGCACCAATTCAATCAGGCTATAGACACCAAAACCATCAATAGAGGTAATACAGACATTGCAAAATCACCTTGGCTGAGAGCCATGCTCAGCATGAGGCTCTTAATTCTTACACTCCACCAACTGCCCGACCCTGGGCAGCAGCACACCCCTCCTGGTGTGACTGGGAGCAGCTCCCAGGCCATGCCCACGGCCCCAGGGGGATGTGAACCAAAGCAGTCCCCAACAGGAACCCCCTGGATCCCCCCAGATACCCTGCACAGCCCAAATGCACCAGTGCTGCGGGAGCTGTGGTGCCCACTCCCAGCAGAGGCGCTGCCTTGGATCCTCTCAGCCCCATAAATTGCACACGACCTGCAGTCCTTGGCCATACAAAGGTTTGTGCTTGGTTCACATAAACAAGGAAGTTGGCACAAAGCAACCCAACAGCTCAAAACACAAAAGGTCAGCTGTCCCCAAGCTCAGTGAAAGCCCTGAGTTGAGATCTTCTGAAAAAAAAAAAGAGGCAGGCTTGTGTCAGAGTACCCATTAATATCACAACATTTGTTTTAAACTCCATGTTTAAGTATCATTAGGTTTAATAACAATGGTGCGCTGAGACATAATTGTGATCAAAAGGTTCACCCAAGGTTAGAAAGAAAGTTGGTTGCAAAGTCACAAAACCAATCTAATCTCCTGCTGTGCAGTCCTGTACTTTGGGAGGAAGATAATTGTTACTAAAGCTCACCAGTGGGTAGTCACCATAAAGAAAAACTTAATAATTTAGAGTGTGTATAATGCCTATTTTTTCAGTGTAACCGTGGAATGTGGAATGAGATCAGTAGGGAAAAACTAAAATAAACTTAGCAAACAATACCCCCACAAATATTACATCAAACCACATCTCAGAGATGCTGTTACAGTCATGCTGACCCAGCCGAAACATTGGTCTTTTTGACAGGAAAATCTAACACAACAGTGGGATTTCTTAAACCATTTTTTCCCTTCCTCTCTTATTTTTTACCCTATTATTTGAATGCACCAGCTTGCTGCTTCTTTCACGACCGGGCAGCTTAGTGATAAGCCAGAGTATTACAAATGTTTTCTCCATCTTTGAGAGCAGTGTGTAATATCATTAGATTGACACGATTTGCTTTGGCAGTGACACGTTCAGTGGACAGGCTGGTCCCCCACCACAGAGATGGGGTCAGCTCTGAGTAAGCAAGATAGAAGAGCAGCATTAGCAGAAACCTATTATCTCTGTTCAATTTTCCCAAAGAGTAACCAAGGCCTCTTCTGCAAGAGAGAATAAATGAAAATATTTATTGTCTGATAAAAATTAGTAAGCTGCTCTAACACATGCCCGTTCTGGCACATTTTCTCACCCATTACAGCATGAGGTGGCTTCAGGTGATGAGCAGAGAAGGGCTGGTGAGAGTCTCAGCAGCACACTCCCAAAACCCAAGGACCTGGTTTGAAGAACAAGAGGGTGAAGCTACAAACCCTGGCACCACTATTGAAGGAGTCAATATTTAGCATGCAATTCACATTTCCACAAAAAAAAACTGAAAAAAAAATGGTCCTGCTCCTCTGCCTGCCTAGAAGCTCACCTCCCCCTTTGGAGCTGGCACTGCCACATCATCACTGCCCCAGCTGGTTTGGGCCAATAGCTGCTGAAACAGAAAGGCAGCATGTTCAAAGTAACATCACCCCATCCTGGGCACTTCTGGAAGGTGAACTTCCCCAAAGTGCCAGGCTTGCAGTCTGTTGTACTGCCTGGCTAATTTTACACCCTGGCCCATCCATGAGAACATGGACAACATATGAGGTCTGTTAATGGCTCATATTTCTGCATCAGCTCCTCCTGAGCCGCTCCACAGGCTGGCAGTGATGTGTGACACATCAGGAATTTCCCAATTTGTTGACTGTCACAGGTTTGCTTTCACCTCCCCGGAAAATCAGTCCCAGGAGTCGAAAGCCAGATTTTCACTCTCTACTTGAATGCCTCTGTTCAGCGTGTGCCGGCTAATGACGCTGTGTAATAATCAATAAACAGCTCCTGGCTTTCAGCTGATGGTGCATTACTGCCAGGTCGGAACGGGAAGGTGAGCCGTGCGATTGCTGCTCGCTGGGGAAGGCTCTCTCGGGGCAAACACGACCCCTCCAGCTCCCATGCTTGTCCTGCTGATGTCGTTACAGCTCTCCTCAGTCTCTGCTGTCAGCACAGCGCTGTGTTCTGGAATTAGGAGGCTGACAGTGATGGTTTTAATGACATGCAAACAGGCAGCGTTTTGGTGATTTCCAATAACTGCGTGCCAGCATAAAAGCTGCGACTTCTGAGCGAGGGAGGCAGATCCCACAAAGCTTTATGCTTACAAAACCCAGCATCCAAACGTGAATTTGAGTCAGGACCAAGCTGGAGCCTGTGGCAGGAGAGCACTGCTTCACCCAGCACGGGTCATGCTGCAGGGGAGCCCCAGGGTTCAGAGGTTGCTTTCTGCTCATCCCCTGCCAACCTCATTTGACCTGCTAATACCAAAGGTTAAGAGTGAAGGAGAAATGCTTTTTGGTAAAAGAAGGAACCACACATCAAAATAAAGCATCCTCCCAGCTTCAGGAGACAGCAAAGGAAATTACTTAAGATTTCATTATGCTCTCCTCAGCCATTTCATATCTGCACCTGATAGCAAGTGACATCTATCCATGCTGCCAGACTTCTTTCCATCATGCAGAAGGACAGAAGAAATCACTCACTGACACCTTGAGATTGTAAGGACAGGAAGCAAGGGGAAACCAAGGGGTTTAGCATCAAATGAGCCGAGTACCTAAATCCATTTGACTCGTTAACTTCCAAACAACTTCCACTTGACTCAAGGAAGGAAGCAGGGACACATTGGATACCAAGTTAAAAACAAAAAAAAACCCTTTCAGGCTTTAGCTCCTCAAGAGAGATTATCACTCACTACCTACATAATCCATCTCAGCCAGTTTATTTTCACCAGCTGTGCTCTAGAGGTGCTATGAGCACCCAACAGAGAAACCATCTGAAATGAGCTCCCAACAAGGACAGACGGGCAGAGCCTGCACCTCCTACACCATTCAGAGATCCACCCAGCAACAATGCAGTCACACCACGCTCCAAGGGGTGGCTTTAAGCTCTGAAACAGGCAGGATCCCCTTTTCCTTTTGGCTTTTTTTTTTTTTTTAAATGAAAACAAATAGAAACAAACAAACCCCACACTGCTCTGAAATCCCTGTACAAGTTTACAGCTTCTGACAAGCTTTGCAGAGCAGAAGATACGATGCAGCTAGAGAAGGTGAGGGGACACAGAGGATTCCCATTCTGTTTCCTCTCACACAATAAGGAGCAATCACAGCAACTCAGTAGCTGAGATGAAATGAATTTCACACCTCAGGTCAGCATGCAGTGCATGGCTGCTCCCAGCTCTCTCACGCCAGTGCAATGAACCTGGGCTGGAGATGCATTGCTGAGATACGCTGAGACAAGGGGAATTCTTGTTGCAGCTTCTGCTAAAAAAAATTAGCAGAAATAGCCTACGAATGCCACAGGATAAGGCCAACACTTCCCGCATTTATTTTACCCACGGAAAAATAAAAATACAAAAAGCAAACAAAACAACAACCCAACTGAAACGCACCTCAACATTTCCTCTCCTACTACAGCTTCTTCTCCAAACTAGATTCAGCAAGTGGCATTAAGCCCATTCCAGAGCAAGTAACCACACTACAAACCATTATCCTGGAGGTGGGAAAAGCCACAGTCCATTCCAGTGGGCTGTTGGGTGCCCTGTGCTGAACAGCCCCACAGCCACTGAAGCGTTATGGAATGGAACATACAATATTCTCTTACAAGAGTTATGCCGTGTCACGTTTCTTTAAAGTACCACAGAAAGCCACACCAAAAAAAGGCTGACTCCATCCTTGGAGGGGAATACAGTCAGACTGACTCCAGGGGAGAGGCACAGCACACAGTGAGCCACCTTCCTAATCACTAATTCTGGAATAAATTTCTGTCTGGTGTTTGCAGATGTGGGTCTCCAGCCCACCCCTACCACCACCACCACCACCACTTGTTTTTAGACAAAGTGAAGAATTCAGGGGAAATGCTAAATTTGTTTCAAAAACAACATGCACAGCAAGAGCTGCACTGCTCCCAGTTCCCTCAGCAGACAGACACAGGGACAAGCCCTTACTCTGTACCTGTCAGGTGACAGGGGGCAGCCTAGTGTGCTTCATTGACTCAGCAACAAGGATCCTTTCACCCTGTGGAATACCCCAAGCCTTTGCTGCAGCCAAAATGGTCTTAGTTGGAGCCCCAGGCCATGGGATTACTCAGTTTTAGGGTTAATGATTCCGTACTCAGCTCATGAGATCCACCACAAGGTCTGTGTGCAGAGGGTTCGTGTACTGATGTGCTGGTTAGAATGGGTTTGGATGTGGTAGGACAGATGCAAGCCCTGACCTACCAATGGGGCTAAAGTGATCAAAACAGGGCTTTGCAACAGGCACTCCGTGGAAAGTCAACTCTCCAAAGGGTTTGTTGCATCCTGTGTTTCCTCCATCAGCAGAAATCCCTCCTAGCAAAGCTTCCATCTGAGGAAGACTTCTGAAAGATGGAAATGGGTCATCTTCTCTCCCAAACACTCACATCTTTCCTGCCCTGGGGAACCACTTAAAAGCATTAGGTGACAAATGTTTTGTTGCCAAGCTCTGCAGAGGCCCCATGGAACTTGTCTTCTGACACCTCTGCTGGTAAACAAGCGCGTGGCACAGCAACATGACAAGGGATTTAAAAAATTAAGTCTCCCCAGACACTCCCTGGAGGTGCTTTTGCTACAACATGTAGACTGGCAGCACCGCTGCTCGTGAAATGCCACGTTCCTACATTTCCTTGTTTTACAAGAAATGGATTTCTCTGCTTAGTGAAACTTTAATGTGACAAAGGAAGGGGCACTGCAGTAGTGCTGGGATGCTTTTTCTGGATGCCACCATGCCTGTGGTAGGGCATTCACCTTGCTCCTGGACTTGCTTTTGCATGACCAATCATTCAGATGGGAAATAAAATCCCTTTCGGAAGGAACAGAAGGAGTGTGAAGGTTTTGGCTGTGAACTTCTCATGCTGGAAAGTGCTAAGAGGGGGGAAAAAAAAGAGAAGATGGACAAGACAGGTCATCTGGGCAGAATGGGACAGGCCTGGTTTCAAATATCGAGTCTCTTCCCTCCCAGGGGTTTGAGGCATGGCAAGACTGCTCAGGAACACGTAGGAGCCCTTCAGTGACAGCCCACAGCTCGTCCCAGCCTCCGCCAGCCGAAGCTGCGTTATCGATGGCTGTCTCCTCACTTCCAGTACCTGCTGCTGTAAATCATACCCCAGAGCAACGCTTAAGAGAAAGCATCTAAATCACAAAATAAAACAGGTCAGAGCTGCAATTATGATCAGTGAAGCAGGCATCAGTATGTTGTGCATAATTAAAATGACTGTAGGACTTCTCTATAAATATCAGCCAGAAAAGTGTCTCTTTGTGTGTGGGCATAAAAATGAGATGCAGGAAACAGCCTGCTCTGATGTGACAACATGACCTTGGAACAACTTTGTTGCCTCCACACCAGAGTAATTACACTGTTGAAATGTCTGATTGTGTCCCTCTTGCCATCAGCAGCAACCAAGCCTTTGCAGCAATAAACACGGAACGAGTAACAGTTCAATAAAGATCCACAGATAGACTCGTTTTGCAGGGGCTGCTGCTCCTTGAAGTTCTCTAAAGCTGCAGTTCCAAGAGCAGAGGCTCTCGTTTTCTCCTTTAAAAGTCTGAACTCAGCTTGGAGACGAAATCTACTCAAGATGATAAATGGATGCCATGCAAAGCTTGTCTTACACACGTCTTCAAATATTTTACTTACTGCTCATCAATCTTCCCCATCTATGCAGCATTCTTAACTACTTTGCAGTAAGAAATCCGATTCCTCCGGGGAATTTGGGAAGCAAAATACATTCCCACTCTTCTCAATGCTCTGACGACAGGAAATAGGGAAATGTTAAACGGAGAGTGGTGCTAAAGGAGAGAGTTGCTCCAGACCACTGTGTGATTGCCAGACTGAGCTGTGGGGCAAGGGCTGGCCCTGGCTGGACCCAGGGGTCAGGGGCAAATCCACACGGTGCATTTTGGACCTTGTGAGTCCCAATATTCACAGCTTCACTGGCAACAACTCAGAACCACCAATCGACTCTGAAACGCTGTACAAGGCAGGCTCCACAACGGAGCAGGTGAATAACATCACTATTAATGAGCAGCACAAAAGGACTGCTTCCATTAGCCCAGAGAAAAACCAGAAGTTTGGCAAGTGACAGCGCACGGGGTACGTTTTTATTCAGAGCTATTTCAAAACACAAATACTTCAATCAATAATCACTCACCTCCCATTCAATACCCCAGTAATCCCCTTTTGTCCAGCATAATGCCTAGACACAATTTTATTGACCCAGCAGTATTCCCCTAGGACGCACCATTCTTTGACTGCTAATGACCGGGTGGGCAACATTTGTCCCTGCAGCCAAGTATTTATCAGGCAGAAGGCAAATATGTGATTCATTGATTCATAAAACATTGCAGATAAATAATAATGAAAGACCTATGCATCGTTCTCGTGGATGCGCTGAGAAGATTCGCTGAATGCACAGAGGTTGGGGGGAAAGGAAAAAAAAATAATCAAAAGTGTTCATCTGCAAGAACATGTAACAGATATTGAGGCAAAAGCTCACTCAGAGGCTAAAGGGACTCTGCCACCAAGAGCAGATTATTAGCACTGGAAAATACACAGCCTGATCTTAATGTCCAAAAATGCAACGTCACCACATGCTCCAAAAGGAATGATCTAAACCATCTCGCAGCCCAAGGAATGGTTGCGAAAGATATATTGACCGGGGGGGAAAAATGATGGGATTTAAGAAATTAAAGGAACTTTTTGTGGATATTTCACAAGCTGAATTGGTAAAAGAGTACTTGATAAATTAATTAATATAAATTATTTTGCCTATGAAATATGAATATGCTGGACAGCATTCAAAAGTCACAAATTAAACAAAATAAAAGCCTGCAACGAAATGAACTGGAACGCTGTGAAAAACAGGGAAAATAAGCAAGGAGGAAGCAGTTGTCATTCTCAAATCACTCAAATATAGATCTTCCTTATAAAGAATAATGGTGCATCCAAAACAGTCATTTCCTTAAAATAAGCTATATAAAGTACTAAAGGAGAGGCACATAATACATGACACTGTTGCAGCTCTGTCAGGTCACCATTTTCTTTTTAAGGTGTTATACTGCTTGAGCTTCTGCTGGGAATTCTCCCTAATAAATTTCCTTTATATGTCACTTTTCTGGACTGACATTAGAGGGACGCTTCGAAAAAATTTGGAGATCTCCTGGAATAACTGCATAGGGTTGGTAACCCTCAGCAGGCAGGAGCACAGCAGCTCCCTGGGAGATCTCCACTTCCAGATCAGTGCTTTTGGTGCAGGACAGGAGTCAGGGAGTCTCACGAGCCATTTGGACACAAATCAGGGTCAGATCAAGGATCAAGGTTCAGATCCTCTCGTGCTCTGGGAAACCACACACGGAGCAGGCAGCCAGCTCTAACAAAACCTGCCTGCAGCATCTCCACCCCACTCATGTGGGGACAGAGATGCAACAGCACAGGGGAAAAAACAACCTTGCAAAACTCCGGGCCAAAGCCACTGGAACCCAACGCTGGGCTAAATAAAGTAGAAGTACTCTGAAATCCCAGCCTTGGCACAGCTCACAGAGCAGCCTGGTCCAGCCTGGCAGAACTTTCTGCATTTTACCCGGTCACCCATCTCCTGTTGCTCAAACTCAAGAGAAAACTGGCATCTGTCTGTTAATACATTCCTCTGTCAGAGCCTGTTGAGTTCCCATCTGCCCTTCTCCGTATCCCTCACCCTTGCAGGAGACAAACTCCATTCGAGGCAAGTAACATAAAGAAAGCTCATTTCCTTTGAACTTATTTACAAGTTTTACCATTAAACTTGCCCACATTATGCAAGCAGCTTGCAATCTTCCCTAATTCTCTGACTTTAATTATATAATTGAACAACCTAAAAACTCATTTTTTCCAGGAAACATTAAACATTACCATCCTAATGAAATTCTTAATGAAATCATCCTCCCTGCATGCAAATGACTGGCACTGGATTTGCTTATCACACTGATAGACAAAAGGACAAATGCCCTTCCTTTTGTCAATCATCAGGAGTGACAGCCCTTCCTAAGGACACTCCTCCTTGGATGGATGGATAAGGCTGACACAATCACAGACAGGAGGAAGACATCACAGGGAAGGGCGAGGAAGCAGCCAGGAAAGGTCAGTGAGTGGGAATAAACCAATGACAGATAGGCAGTCAAGGCAAACTTTTTACCTTAAGCTCAGCTGAGTTGTAACATATGGGGTGGGAAGAGCTGGAAAGGTGAGTCAGGGGTCTCAGCAGGGTCCTGTTGCAGCCATGTACTGTCCACAAGGGAAAAACTGTGGGGCATTTTAGACACTTGACTGTTATAATCCGTTTCAAGACACACGTCTCAGCCTTCCCCAGCTCAAACACCCTCCTCGTGTTGCCTTTGCCTCAGAGAGACTCTTGGCTCCAGCTCCACTGCTTCAGGCATGGAACATTCACCAATAAACAAGAAACCACCTGGGAAGGAGCCCTGCCAGTGGCATGGGCTGTGCTGGGAACGCCTGTCCTTGCCCGTGCAGCTGGACATGCCCATGGTGTCAGGGCACAGAGGGATGCTGCTGTCTCATGCAGCAGCTGTGCTGCAGGGACCCAAGATATCTGCAGCAGTGAAACCTCCAGGAAAAGCTGCAAAAGAGCTGCGGGAAAATAGAAACCAGCACTAAACTTCTTGTGTAACTCCCATTGCCTCTCTCACCTCGCCCACCAACTCAGCAGTCCTTTGTGCCAAACCAGCTGCAGGGGAGAGGAGCATCTCTTCCCTGCCAAGTGTAGGGAGGTTCCTTTCCGGACCCAGGTCCTCTTTTGGTGCCTGGCTGCTGCTGCTCTCCACAGCAGACCTTTGAGGCACTGGCCCAGCCATCACTTCAAACAATTTGATTTACAGGCTGCAGCACTGTTTTCCCAAAGCAGACCCACTCTGCTCCCTTCCAGCCTTTTCTTGCGGGGTGTCTTTACGCCGCCGATTTCTTGTGCAGTACCGAGCTCTACCCAGCCGAAGAAATTTTTGTCACGAATATTTCGGGTGCATCCATTCCTTCACTGTCACTTCGTGACCTCCAGTTCTTGTTTTTGATACCAGTTCAAAGACACCACGAACCTCTTTCATTTTTATTCCCATCAAAAACATGTGTAGTTCAAAGACACGACCTTGGTGTCTGCTTCTGCAAACAACGCTGGCCTCAGTGCTACACCAAAATCCATGTCACTGAATCAGCTCGCTCGAGCCTCTTCTAAATCTAATTCTTCCTAAATCTAATTCCCACAGATAAAGAGCAGAATAGTTTTATTCAATAAGCATTAATTAGTTCTTTTTTCTCTCCACTCTCCTGCTTCACTGCACTTACAGCGTCCTACCCCTTTGGCCCACAGGTACACCTCACCCTGCTGCAGCTCCTGGATTCTCCTGATGATTTATTGACAATGAAACTCAAGCCCCAGGTGCCTTTCCCTATTTGCACTCAGATCTGCAATTATGGTGGTACGTGGTCACAGCAAACCTTAAAATAAACAGAGATAGCTGGGGTCAGTAATTTGAAGGGAAAGAAGGAAAAAGCAAAGAGGTGTCAGTGCCCTGGCACTACCCTAACCAGAAGGTCTGGGAGGGAATATTGCAAGAGTTAAAGATCCAGCAGAGCTTTGGAGATGGGGATCTGAACCTGACCCCCGCGTGGCCTCCACTAAGGGTATTCTGCTCCTCAGATTCCTGCTGCTGTCAGCTGAATGCCTGGCAGTTTTAAAGACATAAGGGTAAAATGGTCTTTTCCATTTCAAGTCTAAAAAAATATAAATATTTTTGAGTCAGCTACAAATATCTGACAAGCTAATTGCTTGGTATCATTAGCAGATTAAAGAATTAATTTTACTTAGGTCATGCATCTAATCCAGGTGAATTTCTCACGCTGGTTTGAAGAAAACGGTTAGGGAGCCTTGATTTGACAAGCTCCCACCACCAGTCTTGATTTCTCAGCTAAAAAAATCTGCCAAGCTCTCCCCACAGTTGCAAATAAGTTTTACTTTCTAGCTCTCTCTCTTTCCTTAAGGTGCTACAGCCCTGCCAGCACCAGAACATTATCTGTGTCCGGAGCAGAAATGCTTTTTAAAGCTCTGGTAGGCAAAGATGTTCTTTATCCCATGACAGCTCAAGGTCCTAAACAACAACAGGAATAACCTAACTCACAATTAACACCGTCTTGGTGCTCAAACGGCCCAGCTGAAGCCAACTGATATATTTGTCCAGTAGAGTAAGAAAACATCCACAAAGCACAGGGGATCAACACATGGCCATTGAGGCCCAAATCAACTCATTAAAAAAAATAAATGGGAGCAATTCCATTGGCCTCAGTGGGAATTCAATCCGGCGTACAGCTCATAAAGCACTTCCACCAAGTGCCTTTCATCCGAGGCTCTTTGCAGCAGAGGTGCATCATTATTTGCTGTAACCCCAGAACCTTCCCCTGGACTGGTTTTTCACTCTATGATTCATTTCAGTCCCTCAGAGTATTCCCTACTTGTGCATTTTTGTCCTTGGCATTGTGTTCTGTCCTTTGCATCCCGAGAGCTGTATTCCTCAGCAATTATTTATAGAAGGGGCCCATCCAGCCCCGGATCCGTGCCCCAGCCATATGTCAGTGCAGCTCCAGCTGTTTGTCTCCCGGGAATTCCATCACCTCTCTGCTCGCATGCTGCAGCTCAACATTCCTGACAGCTCATCCTCTCTGCAGGAGCAGAGCTCCATCCTGCCACATGGAAGATTTCCATTTAGCATCCATGACAGCCATTTGCACACGGAAGCATGAATTCTAAAAGGACGGGGTCCCCAAAAATCTTCTTTTTTAGGCTGTTAAATCTAGGACAACATTGACATCCAATTTTACTCTGATATAAAATTTGGCTCTTTATTCATCCCAATAGAAAGCCTCATTATTTTTTATCATGGTAGCATTTGTGATGACAAAAAGCAACTCAAAGTGCTCAAATCACACGTGCTTGGACACACCAGCCCAAAAAACAAGACTCCATCCCACTTTCTACACAGATTCCTGTCTGGCTTGGTCTTCTCTCTCTTCTCTTTCCTTTCCTCTCTATTTTTAAAAGAAGAAATAATTTTTGCCTTTCCAAGTGGGAAATCTACAGTGGCAGGGTGGGAAAGGGAAGCCTTTAGCAGTGGGAAGGGGAGGACAGCCAAGTGCCTTGGAGATGCACCAGAAGTGCTGACTCTGCTCCTGAAAAACAGGAGCAGCCTCCTGGTCACGCTCCACGGCTCGGACCAGGAAGGATGCCCTTTCCAAAGGAGGGATATTGATTGCAAGGAACCATCCCAGCACCACCCCCTGGCAAGAGGTCACTGCAAAACTTCCCCTCCTCTCACTCACATCCATCTTGTTGAGTCTGTGGAGATTCTGCAGATTACAGCAGAGCAACTGAATTATTCCAGCTAATGAGAACGTAATGTTTCATCGCCAGCTTCCACAGTCACTTAAATCTATCCTTATCTAATTAATTTTGCAAAACAAAAAGTGACTGCACAAATAAACTCCACAAGCTGACAGCTGTAATATCATGAGTTACTGTTCGGTCAGCAAACAGCCCAAGAAAGTGTAAGGGGGCCAAAGAGGAAAGGATGAAGAAATTACTCAGTGAGTGATTGACTTTAAACCAGTGCAAAAATTCGGGGAGGGCAAAAAACCCCACAGCCGACCCACTTTAGCTCTGTAAAAGTGTCACCGCTGCCATCCTGCTGTCGAAAGGCACAGAGGCTTGTGAGTGGCAAATGAAACAGAGCCGAGCTACCCAGAGCTAAGGCAGCCACAGCCCATCTCAGAAAAGCAAAATTAAACAACATTAGCAATGACCCATTTCCTCACTCAGCAGGGGCCAGCCGAGCTAATCTGGCACTGGAGGAAACACGCTGAGGGTTTTCCCACACAGAGATTGCTCTCTGCCAACGCTTCCACTAATCCACCTTGCCCCAAAATGGTTGACCATTTCTGTTTAAAGAAATAAGTGGGGATTAAGAGGAGGAAGCCTGAAATCCAGCTGTATTGAAATTAAACTGGCAGGGAAGGCGAGCTGCTGAGAAAGAGGGATTTGCTCCGGAAAGAGATGCAGAGCTGCTGTGGGATGGGGGATTGTACAGAGGGTGTCACACCCCAGCGATGCCCTCACTAGCAGGGGGAGATGCTCATTTCTGAGGGTTTATGCTTTTTTTTTCCTTCCTTAAGTAGAAAAAGGAATTCCCTGCCTGTTCACCTCAGCGGGAACAAGCTCAAACATGAGTTTAGCCACGCAGACAGACCTTTCACTTGTGCTGCAGGTAAATGTTTTCACTTAAGTAACCTAAACTGCAGTGACAGCAAGGTTGGACTCGATGATCTTAAAGGTCTTTTCCAACCTAAACGATTTTATGATTCTATGACAGCTGCTTCAAGTGCTTGCTCCCATCTTCTCCCCCTCGCTCCCCCCGCCACACTTTTACTTACCTTGCCTATATCTACAGACATTTGTATTCTCTTTGCTACCAGTTCCGTTTGCCCACTTTTTCCCTTGAAAAAAAAAGAAGGCAGCCCCTCTGCTGATGCCTCCTGGCAGAGATCTTTGACTGCAATCAGAGCAATCCTCATTTATTCCAGCTGAGGATCTGACCCCAGGACTTCCAGTGCTTGAGCTGTAAGAGAAGTAGCATCAGACCAGGCCATTACACGTTTGGGAAGTGTCCAAGACACTTTCAGGTGCTACAGAAAGCAGTGCCAGCAACTCTGCAGTTTGTAAGGATTTTTTTTTTTCCCCATCTGAATCAAACAGGGATGATCAGTGCAATGGGTATGGCACACAGAGATCTCATCCAGGCACTCTTTTGATTATCACACAAGCCAAGATCTGCCACAAGGTTTAGTTGCAGAGTGAGGAATCCGGGGACATGCACCAGCCCATTTCACAATTCAAGGCTTACTTACATTCCTTTTTTTGCTGTTTTCATTTCAAAAAGCAAGAGAGACCCCATAAGTCAGTCTGGTGTGGTATTGCTGCAAGGGCCAAGACTCTCAATATGATCCAAATTGGGACAATTTATTTAAATTTGAAAGGAAGTTCAAACTACACAAAAAATCCAATCAAAGCAAACAACTGACACAAGAGACTGGTCACATTTTACACCTAAGCATCCCAAGAGAAGTGGATTTTTGTTCTCCCATTCTTCCTTCAGATTGAACAATTTTACCATGGTTTTTCCTATTTCTCCACAAGAAATATAGCCCAAGATGAGACAAAGGACAGACACCAGACACTACCAGGTCATATCTCCAACCACTACATTTTCAACAAGAACATGCAGTAATTACATTCAAGACCCTGAAGGGCTGCCTCCCTCAGTACACATGGTCCAGTCCACAGGAGACTATTGTACAAATCTTTGGGGATAATAATGATAATCTTCCCCAAATACAACCATGCCTGGATAAGAGAGAGGGCACATTCCGCTTAACCCTGACTACACAGAAGTCATAAAGTTCTCCCTGGAATACTGAAACAGAACTGCCAGTTCCTCTCTACCTGACTGCTCTCACTGGAACAGGCCACTGCTGTTTGCTAAATAAAGTGTTTTGCAAGACAAACCAAGAGCATCACAGGGTGGCAGTGACACAGGAACCCCCCTCAGCCCAAGAGCTGTATCAATATGTCACTGCACACGTGGGCCAGCGAAGAGCCTGACCCTGCGCACACCGACAGCAGCTCTTCCTTGAAGGAGGAGAACTCAGCCAAAGCCCGACAAATACAATTAACAGGTGAGGAAAGACCCGTCCAAGAACAAACATGTTTATTTGTACAGTTATTTTTACACTGGGATGATGGATTCTGGCCTAACTTGCCATGCCCTCCATTTCTGTTCCTCTAGCACTCTGCCAGAGTCCCAGGAAGGCCAGGAAGAGGAATATGGCTCTTTTCCTAAGCTATCTCATTTCTTCCTTAGTTTGTCTCTCTCTCTACTAATGTCTTGGGTTAACTAATTGAATTCAAGTTGCTTAATTGAAACATCTTGGGTTAACTAATTGAATTCAAGTTGAGGCATGTTCAATGCAGTGCCTGTTTCTGATGCAGCAGGAGGGGAGAAAACCCCAAAGAGCGAGTGTCAGAGCCCTCTGCATTTGCTGGAAGCTTTTTTTTTTTTACTTTGACACGGATTAGGATCATCAGAACAATATTGTGGAGACTATTCAAATTTCTAGCCAAGAACGAGAGAGAAGATATTCCTTTTGTACAACAACATTTCTGTAAATTTTGTTTAGCTTGCGTGGGATACAGTTAATTACAGTAATCTATCAAACTGGCACAAGGTAGTATTCACACACAAAGTTTTTCCTGCAGTCAGAATCCTTAGTTTTATATGAGACTGGTTTGTGCTAATTGAATTTTCACTTGGGTAGATAAAATCTTTAACAACTCTGGAATAACTAAGTGCTCTTTGTTCAATGATGTGGATCAGAATGATTTACAGCACCTTTCACATAATCATGCTAATTTTGCTTTCATATGATTAATTAAAACAATATGTTCTTTCTTTGTAAAATAGAATTAGTGCACCCAAGGAGACAGGTTTTATTGCAAACTTCTTTTTCTGGCAATAAAAGCAATTTTCACACACCACCTTTTTGGCAAAGCTAAACAAACACGCTTAAGTGGGCAAGGAAGCTGCAGCTGGGGTCAGATCCCTCCTCCGTGGAGTGCCACCAACAGGATTTGCAGATTGCACCCGGGATGGTTCAGCCCCCGTGCTGTGAAGCAGAGCACGGCCAGCAGGAAGCTTTTGGGGTCTCCAGGCCAAAGTCCCTTCCCACTGCCACAGTTCCCTGCAGACCATCTCGCTCTCATCACACCTAGAGCCAAATTGGACATTCCTGCAACAGCACAGAAACTCAAATGCTGAAATGGATCGTGCCTGTGGTCCCAGCTCTGGATTCAGCACATCCCCATGGAACAGGCTGTCTGACTCTGATGGTCATGCTGAGTCTGACCCATGGGAAGGGTGAGAGGGAACTTGACAGGGCACTGCTCTGGGTGTTGGGTGCCAACCTTACACTGTCCCTTCCAGTTTTTGTTCCTGGGCCTTGGCAGATTTAGATCTCTCCTTGAGGTAAATACTGGTGAAATACCCCAGATAATGAGACCTGTTAGAGGAGAGTGGTGAAGTGGATCCCATGGGGGACTCTGGAGAGGAGGCAGGTGCTCTGGCTGGTGGCAAAAATTGAAGAGGGAACCTCAAGAGATGCTCTAATGGCACCAAAGGGGTAATTGTGCAACCTGATGCATGAGAATGTAGATTCACAACCATCATTACAATTAATAGCAATCATGTGGATGGCTGAACTCCCCACACAGAGCACTCAGTAGTTACCTCCAAGGGCTCCCTCCTGTCTTATTTCACTTCAAGTCTGGATCAACATGCTGGACCAGAAAGGTTACCCAGCTCAGAGTTTCAAACATGCTAAGGTATCACAACTCTGACTCCATGCCTGGATCTAAGATGTTCTTTAATGCATGAAACAGTGAAGAAAAGCCAATAGTGCTGGGTTTCTTTAACCAATTTTTTAAAAATCACATTCAGAAGTTTATTTTCATCTGTCAACTCAAGATCTCAAGTCACTTTGCCTGAAGCATCCACATGTACCAGCAAAAAGAAACCCCTCAACTGGCAAATGTCACATTTCAAGCAGTTAACCCACCAACCAAACCACACAGAGAAACCTGCATAGAGGCATAAATACAAGGAGAGTGAAGATCAGTCAAGGTAATCATTTGTGTGGCAAAATAAATCAACACTGGGCAGATCTAAATAGAATAGAACCAGTTCTCGAATCTAATACCAATGCTGAAATGTGCTGGGCAGAACACAGAACACCTTTTGGAAAGCAACTGTGAAAAATTTAGGCATCAAATGGAGACAGCCCATCAGCAGGTAAAGGAACTCACGAAATCAATCAAGTTTAGGACAAGCTGAGCATAGATGGAACAAGCACATCCACTGATGCAAGGAAAAACAAGCACTCCCAAAGAGCCTGGAAAAGACATCCTCTCAGGAAAGCAGTGCAGTTGATATGGACACTGAAATGGAAATACTGAACCCAGTCCTGACTCCTATAAAAGACTGATGCAGAACAAGCCAGGGGAAAAAAAAAATAAATAAAAGAAAAGTTTTGCATCCATGTTTTTCTGTCCCTATCAAAGAGTTTCCAAGGACTGTCTGATTAAAGGACCTTCACCACACCCTCTGCTGGGACTATCTCCACACCTCAGCTGCTTTCTCCAGCAGGCAGGAAGGTGTATGGTTATTGGGAAAATCCCTGCTGCTGCAAACAACTCCTTGTGCACACTGTTGTCTCCAGGGCAGGGGATGAGCAAACCAGCAAACTGCATGTGACAGGCCACTTACTGCACTTCAGGGCACTGCTCAGGATGCAGTGTGACTACAGTCCTACCAGGCTCTAATTTGGGTGTCATGACTACTTCTCTTCAGTGCCTGATGCACGAAGAGGAGCCCTGGCCCGTTCCTGGTCTCAACGGGGACGTGCTCCCTGCAGCTCATGGGACAGAGCAGCCGTGGCAGCCAAGGGAGCTGCCCTTGGGTCCTGTATCTTCAGTGCTTTTGTATAAAACAAAATCTCCATCTAGGAAAGCACGGAGAGAACAGACAAGCGGGCTGCTCCTGCCTCAGGGTGGTCTGGACAGCACCAGTGGTCAGACACTGTGCTCACTCTGTCTGTCCTCTTGCATCCACCACAGTCCTGTCGGAGCCCAGGTGGGCTGGGAGCCACACTCTGCTACCACCTCCTCCAGTGATTGGCATTTTCGGCCACTGCAAAATTAATTTGATGACTGAATTAAACTAATAATTGTTTCATTTCGAAATACGGTCTCTGGGTGCATTTGACTTAGAGCGTGTTTCTCTTGGGAGGTGCCAGGGAGATCTAGTTGTATTACTTATGGAATCTGGGCTAATTTAATTAACTTTTGATGGAAAGTGCTTGATTTTGCAGATGGTAGCTGTCTACAGGGCCACACACAGTTGCTGATATCTTTTCACTTTCCTCTGTGATGCAAGAGATGATAAAGGGCCCAATTAATAAAGTCACCTTGAGAGGGAGACCTTCTGTTAATGGGAGAACCAGAAGTGATTCACCAGTTGGGAAAATTCTGGTTTCCTTATTTCTGTCCTATCAAACACTCACCCACTCACAATATGCCTCTTGAAAACAACTGAATGCTGAGGGAGTCCACATGTCCACACTTCCACAAAGTCTTTCAAAGCAAGGTAACAATTAGAAGCATATTTATAAATGACCTCCTGAAATTGTGCCCTTTCCCTCTTTCACCGGGCGTCACCTCCAGCTCCACGTGCTCCCGCTGGACCCCGCCAGCCCCACACAAAGGTTCTCATCCCATGTCAAAAGTTTGGGGACTTGAGTGCTGACAAGGCAGAAATAGCACCAGAGTAAATGACAATAAACAGCTGTTTCAGAAGTAACCTGTGCTGTTCGGACAATTAAATCCTATTTTCCACTCATCCCCGGCCACGAGAAGAGTCACAGGCCTCCACCCAGGAGCACCACACGTGCTTCCCGTGCTGCCACCAGCATCCAGAGCAGCCTCAAAGTCATTGCTAGGGCTTCCAGCAAGCTCCCCAGGGAAGGCTGCTCCTCTCCACTCTCTGCCCTTAATTCTCTATGGAAAAGGGAAAATATTTTTGTTTGTTGCCCTCCATCTTGGCTACCCAGATCACTTCTTCCTGCGAGTCCAACCACTGCTCACTGTAAGTACATGCAGAAAAAGGAGCAGGGTCTCTGATTTCACAGGGATTGAGATACCAACATGACACAAGCAAAATGAAATTGAGCCAGTCAGCATTTCACTGTAAGTGCCCTGTCAGCAGGCAGGAGTGAGGTGAAGAGTATCAGCTCATCCCCTCAGCTCACAGGAAATCCTGACAGGCACCTCAGCCTGCAGAGCGTGAAACACAACGGTAAAGATGCATCTTGGAATTTGAGATTTACTCTCAAGGGCAAAGTGTTTGAGCTCTGCTGAACCATGCACAGCTTTAAACAGCGAGGAGAATAAGGAGCATCGGCTCAGCTGCGTTCTCCAGAAAAGATGCACAAGATCTAGGTCATCATCTGTCAGCAGTGAGGAGGAAACCTCCCCAGAGAGAATTAGCCAGAGGAGGAGGAGGAAGTTCGGAAGTGGAATAGTTTTACAAAAAATGAGGAGGTAAGAAAAAGCTCCCCAGAGCTCTGAATCATCCTACAGATGAAGGAAATGGTGGATTTTAGTGGTACTGTGAGATGCTGGGCGGCCTCAACCCCACTCCTAAATGTGGATCATTTGCTATCATAACTGATGAAACTGTTATTTCCATTTAGATATCTATTCTAGGGGCCAAACCACAATTTGTGAGGTTTTGTCCCTCAAACTCTCTCAAAGCACTGAAGGAAGGAGCAGACAGAAAGCAAATGGCACTCACAGAACCATGCCCAAGGCTGGCCTTGGAAACTCAGGTGTCCTCTCCTGAGGCACTGTGATCTGCCAGGGACTGCACACACATCAGCAGAGCGAGTTGAGGATATCTCCGTGGGGTTTGGCACCTTCGCAGCAGAGGCTCTCACCATGAAACCCTGGCAGGGACAGATTATTTTTAGACACAGTTCTTTCCTATTTATTACAGCCTCATAAAATGGTTTGGGTGGGAAGGGACCTTTAAAAGTCACTTGGTTCAACCCCCCCACACTCAGACTCTTGAGATAAGCTTTCATTCTGGACATTCGTTTCTATTAACGAGGCTCAGAGCCTGAAAAATCCAAAGCCAGAGGAATGAGCACACACACACACACCCAGCAGCATCCACACACACTGACAACAGCCAGCCTGGGCCCTCACGACTCCCCTTGGGACAGAGGAGGGCTCGAAAGAGAAAAGTTCGATCCGGCAGCACTGACGTTATAAGGCCTCCAGTACAATATTAAATTAGAGGCTTGGTACTCCCTCCAGGACTACATACTGTTATTTGTAATACAGCTGAGCTACACTTAAAATGAGGAGTTGTGAAAGGAATAGACTACTGTAAAAAGAATTAATTTTCTGTGCTCCAGATCAGAGCCGCAGCGCTGAAGTGAGGCCTTTGGAAATAAATGACCAAAAAGCAATAAGCCCATTAAAAACAAACTTTTACTGCACCAAAAGGGTGAAATAGTGACCTGTCAAAGGGATGTCGCAGTTAAATGAACACGTTCCCTGTTTTGCAAATCAAAGCAGATTTCCTAGAGAAATGGATCTTTTCAGAGCAAATACTTTCTTTAGGATTGGGCACGTTGAAACTGCAGCTTGACTTTACAGCGTGGCTGTGCATTAAGCAGACTTTACTAGAGCGAAGAAGTTATGGATGCAGTTAGTCAGGAAAAAATTAAAAGATGATTATCAGAAGAGTTAGGCATTAAAGTCCTGGAGAGAGACTGCTTGGCTTGGAAAACACTCTGGAGCTGCAGCTTTCGGGGCGTGGTGCCGACTGTGGCCAGTGCCCCGAGCAGAGGCACAGACCCCGTTCAAAGGCGAGTGCCCCTTTTCCCAGTGACTCTGGCTCCAGTCTGTTCTTTGCCAGTGGTTGACAGCTGTGGTTTGCACCCCTGTTAGGTTGCAGCAAGGGCACATCCAGTTTATTCCAAACTCTGGCCCCTCTCCTCTGAATTTGATGACAGAGACCGACCACTTTCATGTCCTGTCATAAGGACCTCCATCAGGTTACACAGGTCCTGTGCGTTACCTATTCCCATGGCTCCAAAAATACGGGTACTTTGATAAAAGTCCTAGGGTTTGACGACAAAAAAAGTTTGGCTTTTCTCCCAGCCTGATGCAGACAGGTCAGATATTCATGACCCACCTATGCAGATGATGGTACGAGTTTTGTACCTTTGAGAACAAAACAGACATTTCTGGGAGCTGCAGTTCTTCAGAAAAACATCAGGCAAGGCCTTAAAATTAAAATGGCAGAACCAGCAATGGTTATGTGTATCCAAAACACACCCATAATGGTGAGAGGGAAACTGTCTCACCCTCAGGCCTTGGAAAAATTCATGCAGTCCCTGCAGTTTTCCAAAGTGACAAGGTTTTATTTACCTAAAAGAGATGTATCCCGATTTTGATGAGTTCTTGCTGCTTTTTAATCTATCACTCAGGGAGCTGCTCTTGCAGGGAGCACTTGACACTGAGTGAGAGGCAGCAGTGCCTGGCAAAACCTGCCTTGCCTGTTTTTACAGAGGCTGTGCTTGAGCATCCATCAGGTGTGCTGCGCACACAGCCCAGCCAGACTCGGCTCTCTGGCAAGTTTGGCAGACATCACAGCACTGTCTCTCACTCAGAGAGAGTGTTTTTTCTTCTCTCACTACACAGATGAAGGAGAAGCTCGAGGAGGCAGTCATCCTTCCTCCTCACACCGCTTTCACACTTCACAGCAACGGCGTTGCTGAGCTCTACAAAGTCTCCATCTTTTTCTTGCTCTGAGTGTGGTAAGATGCAGCAATTTTATTCCACCTTTAATAACAGGGAAACTGGCATTTAATTTTTAATGTTAGCTTAAAACCCAGGAGGCTGCTGGGTTGCTGGGCAAAATCAATCTCCTCTTGGGTCATTTAGAGAGTTCAGGAGTCCGACGCCACTGCTGGCAACTAATCCCTTCCTCCCCCTCTTCCCTCCTCTCTCAAACACCCTTCCAATTTTGATGGACTAAAGGCAGGGGTAAGGTCAGACTGGCCGGGCTCCTGGGGTACTGCAGGGGCCATAAACTAACAGGAATTAAAGCAGGATATGCAGGCCAGGCTGTCGAGCCCGTTTCCTGGCCAGTGCAGCCTAGTGGCCACACGTTCCCTCGTGCTTTATCTGCAGCTCTTGAACAGAGCTTGCTGCTGTCCCTTTCTGGTCACTTGGACTTTGCAGCTCTTAGGGTGACCCGCAGGCTGGTTTGATCCTACCGGCAAAGGTTGCCTTGTCTAAGAAGGTAAAAAAAAAAAAATCCAATGTATAAAGGAAGAGATAAGAACATATTCCTGCAGAGATGAGTCCCTGAGGTTTTAGGGTTTCCTGCACTACCAGCAAGTTCACTGGACTTGTGACATGGGTCCGTACCACCAGCGTTTTAAAGCCTACTTTAGAGAACAGACTGCTTTTACTACTCTTTGGATTTTCTAAAGGGAGAGATCAAGAGACTAGAATGGAAGAGGGGAGGGGAAAAAAAGCCACAAATAGGATCAGTTCCAAGAATATCAGCTACTTGTCAGCTCTGCAAAATAGCTGTTAATTTATAGAGGAGAAGTGTGCAGGTTCTGTCAGAGCCATACGTCAAAGCTTTCTCGCTATGATACCTGGCTTTATTTGGCCTTCATATTATGGACCAAATTGGATTTCTCTGGTTCTGGATAAACTGCACAAGGGTGATGTATACTGTGATTTATTGCTGCAAGTGCTTAAAACGCCTCCCACTAAATTTGTAGTGACCTTATCACACTATTAAAACCTGAAGTAAATAAGTGCACCGAGTAAAGGTTAACACCACCTCAAATAAAACAAACAGCAAACAGAGGGGATAGGAGATTCTCTCCCCCATCGCTGGCACAATCCAGGGAATGAAACTGCTGGACGTCCTGGCAGCACCAGGGAAGAGGCCAGGGGATGCAGAGATAAGGAATGTGGTTTAACACCTCAGCCCAGCCCTGCAGCCCACCGAGCACGGCAGCTTTGCTCTGACATGTTTTCACCTCGGGAAGCCCCTGGATCAGGATCCACAATGAGCAGCATCCCTCTGCCTCCAGCCCAGGCTGGGCAAACACAGCAGCACGGAGGCTCACAGGGCTCCCTCTGTGCAGGGAGCCTGCATTGAGCATCAAAGCCCAAAAACCACAGAAGAGAACAGAGCAGGAACTTCTTAAGCAAGAGCTCTGCAGCCATAAGAAGATCCTTTTGAGAAAAAAAAGCTTTACACTGTGGTCTTGATGCCTTACGTGGCCACCTAAAACACAGAGACCAGACAAGAATTAAGAGAATAAAAGGAGGTGTTTATTTGAAGGGCCTTCAAAGGTGCACCCTGGGCAGTCCAGAGGCTCCACCCCAGATGGACCCTGGCTCACGGGTTCTTCACCCTTTGATAAGTTTGATTCATTTGCACATCAGGGTTCATTCTCCAATTATAACCTCAGTTTCATGATGGAATTACCCCAAGTTTGCCCCCCTTTAGAGGCTTTGAGTTGACACCTTTGGGGCCCGGTGTCCTTGGAGTGGGAACCTGCAGAGGTTTGTTGTGTCTGACCAGCAGGAGAGAACAGCAGCTCCCAGGGCACAAGGAACTCCAGAGTTACACACCAGGCAGGGCAGGGTTTGAAAAATATAAAAGTTAAAACCTAAGGCATCAGTCTGAAGAGAGACACCATCACCAAATCTATCTCAGAGTTTTAAACAAGAGCTGAGTATTTTCCCCATAGTAATTGGTTTGGGTTTATTTTCTAAAATACCACACCCAGGTTATGCCTTCTATTGTCTCTGACAAAGATTTATAAGATAACAGATATCTGAATAAAATTCATATCAGAGAGTAGAGGAGCACTTGGAGAAACATGAACAAGGTGAACAAATGCAGACACTGATCCAGAGAAAGAAAAAGAAACCCTTAACTCACTGATTTAAACAGATTCCTTGCTGGGTTGTAGAGTGAGATACTCTCATCTCCAGGTGCTCATCATTACAGCCAGATAACAATCAAGTTTTTGGCAACTCAGATCATCAGAATACACCTTCCCCACATCAGAACTTACATAAAAAGCAAAATTTTTGCTGAGGGGAAAAGCAGGGGCAAAGCATTTTTCATTAGAGATCATCAAAAAAAGGTGTTTTAAGTCCTCAAGACAAAAGGAAAAAAAATGAATCAATTTCTCAATGAAAGCTGAAGCAGGTTTTGTCCATTTGGCCTCAGCAGTTAGAAATGGATTTTTATTTCAAAATAAATACTCATTTCCCATTTCACCTAAGTGTGAAGTACTGAAAGTTTCTCTCCAAACATTAAACTCTTTGAATATAACATTTAGTACTCCCAGCCTCATTTTCTCTCTGATACATCAGCAAAGGTGAGTCAGGTCATTAGAAGCTCCTTCCTTTTTATTCCAACAGCAGTTGTGATAATAAATTCATTATTTTCATAATTGCTCCATTAGAATTGAGTAATAGATTCACATTAATTTCAAAAGTCCTACTACTACGAGGCATTATCCAAACAAAATAAGAAACAATTAAAATTAAATTTATCTAAAATCCTATTTAGGAGGCATTATCCAAACAAAATAAGTAATACATAGCATGAAATTTATCTAACATCCTATTAAAAATGATAACTTTGAGGCCAAAGAAAATATTTTTCATAAAAACGTACAAGATAATTGACTTTTTCTGCTGTGCTCTTGAAACAAGAGCTGATAGCCAGTGCTAAAACAAACAGAACTGCTGGGCAGCCACAGAGGCTTCACACCCCCGGGGCTGATCCCAGCAGTCCATCTGAGATCCCTCCTCTCATCCAGGCTGTCTCACCCTCCCCACTAACTTTACTTTAGGAATTTAGAGATTTATTACACCAGTAAGAAACTCACTTTTACCAGGCCAGCCAGGACACCTTGGGAAGCTCCTTCCTGCTGCCTACAGACCTCCAGGTCAAGAAATTCCTCTCCTGGAGCTGCAGGGAAGTTCCATGGGTGGTGTTTCCCAGCAGATAACCACAGCAGATAACCACAGCCTCACCTGGGCAGCTCCACATCTCCAGAGCCCCCAGCAACAGCTGTGGGGAGAAGCTCTGAGCAATTATCACAAACCCTTTTCACCTGGTTTGACCTGGGTCACTTACTCAGGAGCAGAGTATTTCAAGGAGAAAATACTTTTAAACCCAAGGCACCTGATGCTCCTGCCACATTTGCCCAGTGTTCCTGCCCTTTCCCTGCAGAAAGCACAGCAGATTATTGTTTCTCCCCTAAGGCTCCCAGATTTTTGTCTCACCATCTACTACCCTGAATCAGAAACTGCTTGGTTGTTTGGCACTTCAGGGAGCACATGGCTGAGCCCCGCCTTGGGCTGCTCTTTTCAATGTCCCTCCATCGAGTTGTAGCCACTTTTAATTTAAAACCCTCATAACTTTTTGTTGGTTTGTTTTGTTTTAAGCATGTGTTGAACTGTTCTTGCTGGAGAGATGTATTTTCTCAGCAGTAATGGAACTGGTATTGATGCAAAGCAGCCTCCTGTGTAACAAAGACGTGGTAACCTCAACGTGTTTCTGTATGGCTCAACAACTAGGTCATATTCAGCACGAGGGAAAAATGCTGCAGATCAGATTGCTGTCCATCACGCCCCACAAGAGGAACTCACAGCATCATTTTACGTGATTAACTCGATCTCAGTGTCCAGTTTTACATTTGAGAATGTGTGTCCATGGTCAGGAACATATTAAAGCAAACACTTAACTCCACCCATCAGTTATCTCCTGTCTCAGCCTTCCTGAAATGAGTCATTAGCTGCATTTCATCTGTTCAGTTCCAAAATCCTCAAATTCAGCTGCAAAAATGGAACCCCTTTGATCTTAGATTGCCACTAATTCATAATTGATAACCCAGTCTGGAAGGAAAGGAAAAAAATTCGTCCCCATTAGTTGTTCCACTTAATATGTTCTGGTGCTTCAATTATGCAAAACCCAACTCTCAGGGCCTGACTGCCTTCCAAAATGTGAGTCAATGGGGGGAAGAGAAAAACCCAGATCGAATTATTCCAGCTGTAAATCTTTGTAATAGCATAGATGTCACGAGAGCAATACTCAACACTGAACAATTCTGTTTGTTTTCCAAGCTGTTCCTTTGTAGAATTCCCAAGGCACCCATAAATGACTCCAGAGAGCTCGGTGGAGGACTCAGGACTCGTTCTCCCTCACTTACATCTTTTTGGTCAGGTCATTAGGCTGTGAGTTGTAATGACCCCTTTTGGCCCAAGGCACTAAAAGCCTTGGAGTAATATATGACCTGGTAAGTGAGTAAGCGAGAAGGAATAATTAACACAACTCATTACGCTCTTTATTTTGTAGAAGAGAAACTGTCGCTTCTTTCTGAAGACCTTTGAATTATAAATGTTTAGAATGTGAGCACCGTGAAGAAAACAGCAGTGCAGACATCACTGGGCCAAAGCGTGTTTTTCTACTGGGAGACTGACAGAAGCAGGACTACACAGCAGGGAACTCAGCTAAAAAGGCACAGATGCCTGCAGCACCTCATGAATAACCAGCAATCAAAGATATGGATATGACTGTACCTGTGTTCTGTCACCCAGCAGGTTGTTGGGCTTAAAGAAGAATCTTTGGACTTACATTTCCCTCAGACAAAACTGTGCAACCACGCAGCGAGCTCCCAGGAATCAGGGGAAGTTACAGCCTGCAGTTGCACAGGTGCTGTTCAGGAAAGATCAGGAGGATCACCTGTTCGGGACATTTTGCTTCCATAGTTCTCCCCAATTCACCCACATCAGCACAAAAAGGAAAAAAACTTAGTTTGATTTTTCTACTGGCTTGTGTCAAGTGACTGATGGAATTTGTGCTTTAGGAAGGTGGGAACTCCAGGTGGGAGTTTTCCTGGAGCAGGGCCAGAACAAGGTCTCTTTTCTGGAGGGCATCACAGCTTTTCTTTTTCGGGTACTTACAGGATCTCCCCTCTTCTGTCGCTGCCTTTCTATAAACTCCAACCTCTTCCGCACTTGTCCTCAACTGTCAAACCTGGTTGACATCTCCTGACACTGCTGGGAGGCCTGGGAGACACCGAGAGCAAAGGCAAGAGCTTCCTTCCTGGAGTAAACTGTGCTAAAGAAAAACAATTATTTTGCAACAGAAATTCACATCTGCTTTTTCCTCTTATGTACAGTGAGTTCCCTACAGTGACAGAGTAAAGTCAAACGCTTAAGGCAAGTGGAGGGAACATCTTCACATTGCTTTTATTGCCAGAATGTGTCAAAGTCATCACATAAACCTCCTTGCATTTTCTGGTACATTTTAAGGGCTAAGCCATTAACCTCTTACAAGAATAAATCTATCGAGTTCTCCAGGCTTCTCTTGCTCTGTTATTACTTCCCTGTCAAAATCCTCTTGGTACTTGGAAATTGTGGGCTACACCGTGCTTTTTACAGACAGGCAGATGCCACATGTCCTCACAGACCATCCCCTTTTCCCTCTTCCTTTGTCATGTGCTGCAACACACCTGCTGTTACTCTTGCGCTCCCGGCATTCTCATTCCCTCCCAAATTCCCTCTTTTTTCTCAAGAGAAATATATGCCTCAGCCTTACACAAGGCTATGAGAGCAGGAAACTGTCAGCTGGCTTCCTTGGGCAGTGCAGAGCCTTCCCCACCCCTGTCCTGCAGGTGACAGAGCTCTGGCTTTGCTGGCAGACTTTGGGGATCCTGTCTCGTGGCCAGCAGGACTGGGACCACTGATCCAGGGCCAGTTCTTGCCTTACGTTTTGCCTCTCTTGCTGCATGTTCTCCTGTTGTTTTTATTTTTCAGACACCTGGCAAAAGAAAAACAGCCCCGCACCTCACAGACATTTTAATAATTCATATTCAACTTCAGTCACTGCAAGTTTAATAAACAAGTACTTATTAGAATACAATCACTTCTTCTTAAAGCGGGCAGTTTTTAGGAATGAAATCACAATAATTACCTCTAAGAATATGTATGAATAACAAACATTCAGTCCTCCTGTTTTCATTGTTTCATTCATTTGCATGAAAGACTTCCCCACTGTTCCCCTCGCCTCTGTTTTAGCAAAGACTTTGCTTTTAATTGGACTGAATATTCAGCTGGGTTCAAACCCAAATTTGTATGTAAAAAAGCTACACATAGCAACCAGCTCATCCTGGAATCCATTAAAAATAACAAGAGGCATTGGAATGAGATTATTTCAAGAGCTCTCTTACATTCACAGGAAAACAGATTTATTGCACTTGCAGAGAAGCTCTCCCAGGCAAGGGAGATGCAGGTGATAACACAGAGCCCTCCCGGTTTTTCCTCTTGTCCACAAAGCAAAACCAGGAGGATTTCTGAGCTAATTTCATCCCTGAAAACCAGCTCGCCATGCACTGAGAGCCTGCTGTCAACACTGCCCGTTTCTGCAGCCTCCTTCCTTCAGCCCTCCCTTGGGATGCATTGCAGGCCCCTGTGAAATTCAACCTGGCATCCAATGAAAGAAATGGAGAATACTGTACAAAACTAAAATAAACCAGATGCTGTTAAGTGGCAACTACAATAAAAACACCTGCAAGAGCCAGGAAAGCAGGTGGAAAAGCTGACTGACATCCTCAGAGAAGGTAAGCCCAGCAGACTCAGCTTTGTGCTGCAGCAGGGGAGTGACCACATCCTGACCACCCACCCTTGACCCCCGTCACCCTCTCAGGGGGCTGCAGTGAAATTTGGGCTCACCAAATAAAAATCAGCGTGTTGCCCTAAGAGCAGAGCACAGGGCCAAATTGCAGCCTGCCACCTCAGCTGCCGCTCCTCTGGGAGGGTGCAGGCTGTGTTTTCATTCCAGGGGAGGTTTTTTACTTCTCTCTCTTAAAAAAATAGCTATTTTCATAAAAAGCATCTTTCCTGCCCTCCCACTCACAGCAAGAAAATGGAAAGTGATCCAGAGACTTTAGGTTTCTCCTTCTAGCTCTTGACAGGGGAAATTTTCAGGATGAAAAAGAAACCCTGCTTTAACAAGATAATTAATTGTTTCAGGGGACATGTGTTGTGGAACTCTTGAATGGAAGAGAAAATGGGGGTAGGAAAATTTTGACTTTCTCAACAGGGAAAAATAACACCTTTGTAAATCAGAGGCACACACACCCTGAGGCTGTAGCTGAATTTTTGAAGGGCAAGTCCTCTACTAAGACTTTCCTCACTGGCTGCCCTGCAGTGACCTCATGCAGCAGCCCCTGCAGAAGCCTTGAAGTCTCCATCTCCAAAGGCACAGGCTCGGATGTGCCTCCCGAGGAGGAGGCACATTTCACTCCAGGGCTACAAACAGAGGCCAGGTGAAGGAGCAGCATGTTCTCCTGTGCCAGGTAACACACGGCCTTTCAAGCTGCTCTTCAAAGCAGAACATCTTCCTTTGGACCACGGAGCCACAGGCAGCTCCAGCTTAGGGGACTGGGGAAAGGTTTGGGATGAGAGGGGTCCTGATTAGAAGCCAGATGAAGCAGGGGAAATTTGTAGAAGTTTTGAGAACAAGTTTTACTGCCTGCCACACACCCTTAAGTGCTGAAAGTCTGCTGATCCCAAAGGTCTGGGCTGCTAAACAAAAGTCACAGGAACCGAGGAGCTTTTCTTTGAAGTCTTGCTTCTAGTTGCTTACAACTTGCAGATCTCAAACTAAATGAGCCGCAGTTTGGCTCTCTGTAGATAAAGGTCTCAGATTTGCACTACACCCAAAGAGCTCCCAGAGCTCAGGCATTCCCCTGCACCATGCAGGTTCCTGTAGGAGTTCATCACTGTAAAGAACAGCGGGGCCTTCTGGTGAAAGGCACTAAGTCCCACTTTTTCCTACAGATCCCACATCTCAAGTTTCTTGGGGTTTTTTTTAAGAGCAAACTAAAAGGAACTGAGCACCAGTGTGGCTCAGTTCTGGGGCAGATCTTTAGCTGATATCAATTAACAGAGCTCTGACCCATATTCCTAATTCTCCAACCAGGAATTCCTATTCTGCCAACCCAGGGATGGGGGGTGAAACACAACCAGGAAAAATATATAGTTAACATGAGCCTTGGCTTCAACAAGGTCAAGGACTCATCTTTCACCTTCATTCTGATAACCCTCATGCCAGAACCAGAAGAGGAAAGAGGCATTTATCTCATTGTCCTGGAGCTCATTCGCTCTGTGTTTTATAAGAGCCTGTAACTTTGTGTCTTTTGCCAACTCATTTCCCCTGGTGCACTGGCAGAGAAGCAAACCGGGCAAACACAAAAATCCCAACACAAACACTGACCACGTTTGGATCTAACCTACTTTGGGAATCTCTGGGATGCAGAGGAACTTGAACTGGCTACCCAGTTCCAGCTGTGTAAGAGCACCCTGGCTTCTTTTTTAAGCTTTTTTATGTACAGATCAAACAAACAGACTTCCAAGCGCTTTCATTTAACTTTGATGCCAAACTTTGATGTCTTCACCATTTACAGTAATCATTTTTATGTGCATTTAATATTATTTTTTTATTCCAAAATGCTATACATAAAAAGACCAACTTCATTTAAAATATGCAGCATTTTTGCTATTTGAAAACTCTGCATTTTTAATTTGTTTCTTATCAGCAGAGTACTTCTGGGGCAAGGAGAATATCAAGTTTTTAATGCCTTTCAGTTGATTTAAATTAATATTTTATGTTTTTATTCAAAAGAGCTGGCTAATAGAAGGGTGCTGACATTTTTTTCACACTCTTTCTCTGGCATGCACTATATGCAAAGTAATGGTTCTTTCTTAAATGTCTGGTGCTTTATTCCATGATGAGCACCCAAAAGATGACAGTTCCACACAGTTTAATGCACTTGGATCACTGCTCAAATACCCAGGCTGGGTACGAGAGGGACCCCAGCCTCTCAAGATTTATATATCTTAATGTATCAAACTTTTGCTTTAGAGGCAACACCTACCTTTGTGTGCCTGAAAGCCCCATCCCCTCAAAACAACAAAGTAGGGAAGTGTTTCCCTCCCTGGTTCTGTGTCTCTGCTGAGCTCTTTTTGAAAAACACAGAAAGCCAGAGAGATAAGAGTGAAACTTTTAATCAAAAGGGGTCTGAATGATTTCTGTTGCATTTAATAACCACTTCATCACTGTCTCTAGATGGAAGTGCTGCATTGGGTTCCATAGCTGACAGGAGTGGCGAGGCAGAGGACAGTCTTCAATTGGGAAGCTGCACCCCTCTCCTTTTAAAATCGACGGAGGAGGAGAGTATTTGAAGTTACCTTTTCACTGCTGAATGGTTCCCCTCCCTTTACCCCAGGTAGCTCAGAGGCTGGTAGAGATCTGGTACCAGCAGGATGGAGCTCAGAGAGGAGTCACTGGGGATGCACACTCTCAGACTAACCCTGCTAGAGCCACCACAGCCTCAGCCAGGATCTAGAAATGTCTGGAAAATGGGGGAACTTAGAGGAGGACTGTAATCACACAGCCAAGTCCCACACAGCACAGGTTACTGCAGTGTTAGCACCACACTTTTACAGGAAAAAAAAACCACATTATTGCCATTATCTGTGAGGGCAAAGCACAGGGGAGAAAGTTTTCCTCTGCAGGGCAGATGAGGTAGGAGGAGAGCAGTGAGAAGAAATCATTAGTGAAATAATTGGCTGCCTGCTTTGCACAGTTGCCACAAAATGTTTATGCTGTCAGTGCCATGAGGGTGTTGACTTGCCAAAGCCCCAGCTGTGCCAAGGAGCTGTCAACCACAGGGGCTGCTGCTGCTTTTCACCTTGTGGGTATATGAAGCACCCCTGGGTCATCACCCCTATTCCCCTGCTTTCCCAGGAACCCTATCAGAAAGATTTATTATCACCCTCCTCCTGAAACCCAGGATTTTGGCCCCCACGATTGCTATCAGGAACAAATATAACATCTGAAAACACCTCTGAAACATGAAGATAGGATGCTGTGTGATAAAGGATCTGAATTAATTTTGTGGAGGTTTTTTTTTAAGTGAGTAATAAGTTGGAAGCTTCTGTGCCAGAGAACAAAAGACCTGTTGTTTTTCCCCGCAGTAGACAGAAAGAAATGTTAACATCTTATGTTCAGGCAAAATGATGCTGAGTTTATTCCAGGACTGTGCTGGAGTGGGGCAGAAATGTCACTTCATTAAAGCAGTTTTGTTTGCTTTTCCACCTCATTTTCCAACTAAATTTAACAAAGCACAACTCGAAGAAGGAAGGATACCTTTGTTTTGTATCAAAGCAGACGGATGTAAAAAAGAACTCTTTAAGACACCCCAAAGTGGTTAACTGAGCACAGGCAGTCGTTGCAAAAATTCCATCAAGAAGCCTCACTTATCAGCAAGAAATCATATTAAAGCAGGGAATGGTCTGGGAAGGAAAGACATGCACCACACAGTAACTTATTCATATACTACAGGTGTAAAGAAAGCTTCTAAGAGCACAATCCTGAATGCAGCCACAGCTCCCTGCACGTCCCTGCTGCTCTGGGGGTGGTGAGCACACAGCACGAGGCAGGATTTACCTCTCGTGGCTATCTCAGCCCAAAGCCAAACTGTTAAATGAATAAAATCCCTGCATACTAGATCAGGACATGAGAAGATTGCCTGTGTTGCTGCGAGATTATCAAGTGAATAAATCTAGCATGTGATAGATAAAACAAATACCCATTAAAAATACAAATCTCTCAACAGTAGGAAGAGAAATGCATTCCCAGCACAGACTCTGAAAGCGTACAAAAAGACAGGCATATCCAGCATCAGAACAGATGGAGAAGATGAACAATAATTGCTTTCCAAGCATCCATCCCCACAAAAGCAGTGAGTACAGGCCCCCTAAAGAGACAGATAATAAGAGCAAAAGAAAAATGAAGAGTATCTTTGAAACACCTCAGACTTGATGAAAACAGCTGGGAATTTCTGCTTTGAAGTGTGACATGCCAGAGACAAACGCAGACATTTCTGGCTACTCAGCCAAGAGTTCAGTTGGTATTGCCTTGATCTCAGAAATTTGCATTGTAGGTAAGAGAGGTGTAACTGCACCAGACTTCGGATGCTTGCTCTTGACTCCAGTCAGCCCAAAGTCAATCCAAGTTGCAAATAATTTTGCCCCTTCCCTTAGCCGACTTTGGAATCCACCTTCCCCTCCTAAGGGCACCTCAGTTCTGGTTGTTTCACACTAAAATGTCTCTAGATACACCTTGATCTGGAAGATGAAAATGGTCTTCCCTCATTCACCCGCCAACAGAGAGGGTAGCAGCACGAGGCTTATTATTAATTATTTAATGAGCCATTTGTGGGGGTTTCTGGGCTGGTGCCAGCTCTACCTTCAGAGTTTTTGGACACACACAGTGTGAGGGGAAGGACTCCTGTGCACTCTCCCAAGCTGTTCCATTACCTCTGATTTATAGCATGACACTTCTTGTTCTAGCCCATAACCTTGAGCTTGTAAACTACACAGGGGAAAATTTACTAACTACTGAGTTCATCTTAATGCACCTATTGGGAATCTTAAGTGGGGAAAAAAGAAGGCAAGGAATTGGGCATCCAGAGGAGCTGGTTTTGAACAACAATCATGCACTGGCCCAGTGCAGTGCATCGCACTCTGCTTTCATTTAAATAAAGTTTCAATTTACATGGCCAGCATACAGTAAGGACCCATGTTTGTCTTGCTCTGAAGGTGATAATCAATAGGAGAGTTGTAGACACATTTCCCAGCTTATTAGCTGCACACATGGATGGAGTTTCCCACAACAGCATGTACAAATGCCTTTACTCCACTCTTGGCTGGCATCAGAGTTTGATTAATAACAGAAGCCAGAAAACTGGTTTGCAACTTTTCTATTAGGATAGAAAATTGTCACCCACATAGCAGACAATTTCCTAGCAGTGAAGGAGTCCTCATTAGTGTAAACAGAAGAGCACTGAGAGCTGGAACATGGCTACCACAGGTCCTTTACCACACAAAGCTTGATGGCTGCCCTGCTGTGCAATACACACAAGCAGCACCCACAGATGCAGCAGTTATTCAGGCGCTCTGCCCCACGTTTTGTCTTTGTTTTCAAGTGTATTATTACACAGACTTTCAGGTTAATTTCCTCAGCTAATACTCTTGATGTGAATGTCTAATTTGCCCAAGGTAAAGTTAGGCTCTCCTTGGCTCGTTCCCTTCAATGGCAGCCTGCCCTCCGTACTAATGTAAAACTTCCTTGAAACAAGGAGAGAGTGTTGATGTCACAGAGTAAATACAAAACGAGCTCTGCATTGCATTCACTGACTATTCCCAAGAGATATCTTGCTCCTTACTTCAGTCCAAGTACTCAAAAGTCAGTTCCTGAAACTTTCAAGCTATTTTGGCCATGAAAGGCTCCAGCAAACAGCAACTTGTGTGATTATTTCTGCCATGACAGTCTCCTACTTGGTTCCGTTTGTAATTATTTTAAATTACTTGGCTGAAGTGCTGCTGGATAGATGTCATTCAGCAATAAAGGCTTGTTCTTTGAAGAGCCTGAACTAGGGGCCTCTGTAGCTCATATGCTGGGGAATGTCACACTCTGTTTCTGTGGTTCATTGAGGACTTTAGGAGTAACCTTATTTCTATTCAAAACAGAATTCTGTTTGCAAATTACTTTCCAGCATCCCAGCAGTGGATTTTCACAGGGACTGGCAGAAAGCAGTGATTCCTGTTGTTCCTTCACTCCAGAGACCGAAGGATTTCCCGAGGGACAGCACAGAGCAGAGGAGACAGGATTGGCCCACAGCTCCCGCTTGTGCCAACAGGGAATCTCAGGGTTTGCACTGCACGACCTTGGTCGAGCCAAGCTCACACCAGGTACAGCAGCACAGCTGAAGCACTGGGCAGAACACATCTGTCAGTGCCCAGGTACCAGCTGAGCCCCAACCCACCTCACCACAGCAATCCCCAGCACAGACCTGGCCAGAACCAGCAGCACCCACCATCCAGTCACTGATCCTCTCACGCTCTCATTTATCTTCCATGTTTTAAAAGAAGCCGATGATCACTTTATAACTACAATCATGAGCCTTTCTTACTCCACCTTTGATGAACCACCTCATCAATAACTGCCCAGGAGTCTCAAAAAGGGAAAAAAAAAACCAAACCACACACATCCATATCAGGCTGCCTGACAAAAGTGCATCTACTTTCTCACTGGATACTTCAAAATGTTCATGAACAAGCCCAACAGCAGGTTTGCAAGTTTTTCCTCAGTTAAATCTCACATTGCTGAGCAGAGCTCACAGTTCTGCTCTCTTCAGATTTCCCTGAAGCCTCACTACACCTTCACATGTACTTGCTCCTTCTCCTGTTTCTGTACCAGCAGTACAAACACTCATCAGTGGTGAGTTTACAGTGCCCCCAGATGTTACTCGTGAAATCAGCACCACGTAGAGGCCTCACTGCCTCTCCCTCCCTTCTGCTGACAGTTCATTCAAAGACACTCTTTTATAATAAATTATCTTCTGCTAAAGGCTTGTTGCAGTTAGCATGGAATTGTGTGTCTGAATCCATATCAAATACCTGAGGTGCAGATGTACTAATGACCAAGAAAGCACAGCAGAATCAAACATCTAAAATTTATATAGATACAATTATATCTAGAACTTGCCAGTATAAAGCTGTGTATCACTAGATCTTACTGAACTGGAAAAGGTTCAGGTTCCCAGCAGTCTGATGCACCTACCACAGAAACCACTCCAGACATCCTTACCAGGGAGAGGCAGGGACCAAGCCAGTTCCTCACCTCACCCAATCCCCCCTCACTCCTGTTACAGACACAGCTGTGAAGCTTCCTTAGCCAGCTCTGTAAACATCAGCTCTGGGTTATGCACGTTTAAGACAGCAGAAAATGCTACTAAGGAACAGAAGAATACTAAAACCATGCCAAAAAGGAATTTTCCCACTTACTGTCTTGAGGAAGAAAACAAGCGTGACAAGCAACAACCTTGCTTTTTATCTGAAAAATTCTTAATGCCCAGGTCTGTTTGTTTAAAGGAGTTTCAGGGCCACCTGCTACATCATAAAGAAGCTGGAAAATACATCAGTCATATTCTCACTTCTCTCTCTGTCTGCGGATTCATAACCAGAGTAATGGTATCTCTAAGGATACAGCCTTCTCTGGAGGTCCAGAAAAGATCTGAAGCAAAATCTACGGCATGCAGGAGAAATAGGTACCGGAATAAAATTCCTAGAAGCCAGATTTTAGATATTTAGATGTGTCTAGGTGTAATATATGTGAGTGCTTACTAAACTTGGATTATTTTGCAATGCTTTAGTCTTCTCCCGGATCACTGATCCCTAAAAAGGTTATGAACAATTCAAGTTTGCTACAACTTGTAAGAGATTTGCTCTGACAGAGGAGTTTTAAGGGCAGCTGGCAGAGCCCAGCACAGCTGTTTATCACAGTACAACAGAAACAGTTCTTCAAACACACATCAGGGACTACAGAGATAGAGAGTTTTATCAGAACACACCTTTCAGGCAAGTTACTAAATCGTGGCTTTACAGCAAAAAATGTGTTTGAAAGTGCACTGCAGAAAACCAGACTGCAAACAGGCCCCCATTAATGGTACTGAGCTCTCAACGTGCTTCTTGTGTAACTTCACCATCCCCTAATAATCTTTAACATCATGGGACCCTTTCTTTGGTAGCCAAAAGAAATCACTCTGTACCCACCTTTTTTAAGACAATAAAAATAATTTGTTTCCTTATGGGAACTGTCCCTTTGCCATCATCCAAGTACTGATCAAAGGAAACACATGTAAGAAAAGCTACCATGAGCTGGGGTGGTAAAAAGACCCAAACAAGGTAAACAATCAATCTCCTGATCTACTGTTCCCAGAATGGAAAAGAAAGGTCTAAATATCAGACATTTGCATGGACAAGCAGTTGCTCATTCACTTTTTATGCTGATGTTCATCATCTCTGGCCATATTGATTTGAAAATTTGACTGAGTGAAATGAGATTCCCCCTATCAATCTCAGTCTTTTTCTCTTCAAAGAAGTAATGACAAAAATGGGATTGTTTTCAGAGAACTGGAAGCCTGATTTGTACATGCAACGGGCCATTCTGTATTAAATCCATGGAGTGTTTTACTTTCCTCAATGTTACAAAAGCAATTTGTTTCCAGACAATGCAGAATTAGTTCACTCTTCACCAAAACAAGCTTTTCTCCATATTTTGCCTGTTACCCACGCTGAGTTTCCAGAGAGAACAGCCCGAACTCCATGCCCATTTCAGATTATTAATGCCATGGGCAAAATCCAAAACAGAGTTTGACCATGCTGGAAGTTTTCACTGCCACTTCCTCTCTGACAAACTAAACATTGCCACCTACTGACTGCCACAGCCTGAACTTCCAAGGATTTTCTTATTTCCCACTCCCAGACACAATGCCCAAGATGCACAACAAAGGCTGTTACAGCCCAGAGAAACCAAAAATTGATGTCTGATATTCTGAAATATTATTGTTACTTGGTTTTGTCGACTGTTACTTGGTTTTTTCCAGTGTTGTAACTACTTTAAGATATCAAATTTTAGTTTGAGGCTTGATCTTGCAACATGACTGTTAAGCACACAGTTTCACAGTAAGAGACCCACCATACATAACAGAGACACCAAGCTTTAGAACAGCACCATATTTTCTAGATTTGACAGTCCAGGGTCGAGCTTGAATTCTGTGGTCCAAGCAACTCAGAAAAAGTAACATCTGCAGCTCCAAGATGTTTCCACACCCATGGCTTGACAAATAAGAAAAAACCCTGTGATTGTTCCCACATCATCCAGCTCAAGCAGCACCAAAGATATAACTAAACCGTGATTTTAATTATTCTTTTATACAGTTACATTGCCCAACCAGGGATACCTATACAGCCCCAAAAGCGTGTCACAGCGTATGAACGAGGGTTCTGCTGCGCAGCTGCTGCACGTATTCCTTTGCTTGGTCAAAGCCAGTCCTTGGTGGCTCTGGGGGAGGAGGAGGACCTTCCACCAGCTTCACAAAGTAGTGGCACCTGCTGAGTTTCATGATGCCAAACATGCCCTTGCCGTGGCACCGCACCCGCTTCACGTAGCGGCCTCTGCCCGTCAGCGACTCCGCTGGAGGAAAAAGGAGAGGGGAGAGAAGATGATTCAGTCAAGAACAAGCTGCTACAGCTGCAATAAAACACCTGTCTCGCCAGTGTATTTGTCATGGCTGCTTCTAGAAAGTTAATTCTACTCGGGATTCTCCCCTCCATCTTTCTTCTGTTACATTTAGCAGCTCACTGCTGCAGAGGAACCCGTGAGCTGCATTAACGCTCTTCGGGAGCACCAAAAAGGTGAATTTAGAAAGCAGGCACACAAAGATAAATATGTGGTGAAGGACAAATCACACCGAGCACTTACTAGATTATACAGCTCTTCTGAAGGTGGTATTCATTTCAGTGCCTTTCAGTAGTTTGTCTCATGAATTCCTGTGAAGTCTTACAGACTTCATTTTCCCTCCTTTCTCCCTTTATTGCATTCATCACAGGTACTTTCATTATCTGCATATCCAGTCCTGCACTAGCAGCTCAGCCTTCTTGTGGCAGAGGCCTGGAAGGCTCCAAAGAATTCTAATCAAATCTGCTCTACAGTCCAGGTGACTTTAGGCTTATGAGGTCAGTTTAGTAAAATTTAAACCCTATTAGACAAAATGAGAATTTTTTTTCTTTGAGCCTCAAAACACCTACGAGCAAGCATTTTTCTAACATTTTTCTAGGCTAAAAAGTGCTTTAGTTATTACAAGCTTATCCTGTAAATCATCTACAGACAAGTCTTTTTATTAGGAAGCTCACTGTCAATACCCATTTACTTTTACACTGTTTCTGATGGAATTTTAACTTTGATCCTGCAAATCAAGTTGTAGCAGCCACAGACAAAGCTTCCAGCATCTCTGACTGGTAACATTAAAAACCACTAATGGTTTGCTTCTCGTTGTCCAGTCTTTCATATTCATGTCGAGCATCTTCCTCCTCAGGACCTTCTGTTCAATAGGGAGCAGAAACTCCACTCTCAGATGGATACACCCATCTTAAAAATCCTGCAAACACGTGCCTTTCATGTTTTAGTAAAGTTAAATTTAGCAGAAACTGTCCTCTATTCACTTCTGCTGATTTGAAGCACCACAATCTTATTAAATATAAAACATTTTCATAGGGTAGGATAGAGTAGGATGACATTTTTCTAATGCACCAAATTAAAAAATGTACCTATATGTAAATTTGATTTGAATTCCACATTGTGCTTTCTTACAGCCATTTCCTGTGCTTCTAACAGAACCTGTAACAAAAGGAAAAGAAATGGAAATACTGAGGAGGAATTTAAGCAATGCCATTTCTTATCTCTAGATAACATGGAAGCAATTGAAAGTTTAAGTAAGTCATAGAAAAAGTATTTCATAGAGATAAAAATTGCTAAAAGACAAACATCTTTGACGTAAGGATGTTCCTTGCAGAGAATGAAAAAGCCTCAGGACAATTTTATTACATTTTTGGGGAGATGGTTTCCACCAGCATTCATCAGCCTTCCATCCATGGACCTTTGTGTAATTAGACATCAGATCAGAAATAAATTCCAGGGTGGGCAAAATGAACTTGGGCCATTCAATATTTTCAGCTAACACAGGACACTTCTTTGCCATGATGATGTCAGAAATCAAAGCTTCAGCCAAGAAAATGAGTAATTTGAGAATCCAAACTACTACAGTGTACTCAAAGCTTTTGTGCCTTTACAGAACTCAGTCCTCTCCTCAATAATATCCTTCACCCCATACAGTTTAAGAACCAAAGCACACAGATGTAGCAGCCATCAGTGACCAGGATTCTGCACCATTTACCACAAACTTAACACCAAGCACTGCTAGAGAGGGACACCCACACGGAATTTCTCATCGTGGCAAATTAAAACAGCCAGCACAAGGGACCCCAACATATCCATAAGTCACAACATTACACGACTGCAACGAAAATATGTTGTTAGAATGTGCTCCCAAGGCTTACTTGAAACATAAAACCCCACAGAAGTAGAAACACCTCCAAACTTCTGGTGACAGGTATCGATTTTAAAGTTTTCTGGCAACCAGGAGCGTTAAAGAATACTTCTACTCACCTCTTTGATCACCTTTGCTCCCTTTTTGTCACTGAATTCCAACTGGGCGAGAGCCTGATCGATGGACATTCCTTTTATCTGCAGTCAAAGTGTTAAAATTAACATCTGCTATTACAAATACTTCCTTTCTCTTATTCAGAAGGCATTACTTAAATTAAACTGCCATTATAAAAGCAAAAATACTGTAGTTCCCTTAATCACCACTTCTTCAATGCAATATCTTACAGCTAAACCAAACCACAAACAGCCATTCCCTGCCCAGATCCCTGCTCATGCCCAGGACTCTGATTCAACTGTGATTGAATGAGGCTGTTAAGACAAATACAGCAACTCAATTTTGCATTCTCTCAAGCCCAGCACAAAGTACTCCTTGCTTACCAGTTTTGCCAGATACCACATCTTATCTTTGCTGTATTTTATTTCCCTCCGACAGTGATATATTTCCTAGGGACAAAAAACAGAAAAAAAATTGAAGGATGAGTAATTTTGCCATGAAAACAAGAATGGAGCATCCATGTCTGCTCCACAATCCATGTTCTCACTAGGAATAAAAAAGCATGGCTCTGCCTATTATGACAACAGCATACCAGGCATAGCTTTGACATTTGAAACTAAAAGCACTAAAAAAAGCTGCTGGCACCCAGGAAATTTTAATACAATCTTAGACACTTAGTTTATAAGCAGAAGTCCCTGAAAAGGATAATCAGAAGGTTCTTCACCATCTTTTCCTCTCATCCTCTCCACCTTTAGAAGCAAAGAATGACATACCCATTTATCCTTAAAAATATTACTCTGCTGTTGACTCAACTTACTGGAAGAGCGAGTAAACAACATTACCAGAATGAACTTAATTAGCACTTCAGAAGTGAAGAGGGTTTCAGGTTTGATTGGCACAAAGAGCTGCCTCCACAGACCCATTTAACATTATTACTAACAGGGACCAACTCCAGCTGGTAGAATCTAGCATCAATACAAATTTGAAAGAGATGGCACTCCTGATAAACAGGAAAAACACTGATTTAATAAACGAGTCTGTCAATAGCTGCATTTTCACACACACTGCATCAGTCCACAGCAGGGATTTCTATGTCCTAGGCCATGATGTTCACAGGAGCAATCACTAAATGCCCACAGCCCTTTTTTTTTGAAATGTAAATACTTTTACTTTGCTGAGCAATGTGTCTAACAGAAGCCACAACACGTTAATTCCCAATGAAGAAAAATTATAACAATGGAATTCCAAAATATCAAACCTTGACAGTACAATTTCTACCTCCCTGTAGTTCAGAGACTTCTACAGAGGGTGGGCCCCTTGCAGCTTGAACCACACAGTAAGGAGGTGATCAGCTGCAAGCAACTCAAGGCTCCAATATAATTTAGAGATGGAAAACATTCCAAGTGATTTTAACTTCTAACAATGCAGCCAAACTGAATAAAATCCTAAATAATGAGCAAAGAAGCTTTCAAACCAGTGCCTTGTGCAGTCACCCTGTGCAGACAGGGACAATGTGTTCAGAAATTGCTGAGCATTCACAGGTAAGGACATCCACAGGTAAGGACAGTCACAGGTAAGGACAGTCACAGGGGTATCCTTACAGCTGGTCTGCGAGGCTCTCCAGGCAGCTGTGGAGGGTAAACAATCCTGTTCTTCTTCTCCCACTTCCCAATTTTCTGCAGAGAAGTGCTTGTGTGGATGCACGACAGAGGAAAAAGGCTGCCAGATGCCAGCCACCTGCAAGACAAGAGCACAGCCTCAGCTGCTGAACACGAGAGATCTTTGTCCCTGCCCAGTTTATCTGGAAAATTGTGAATTTGTTGCCTTGAAAAAGAGAACGGACACATTTGCCTACTCACAAAATCAAACTATCAAAGTCCTTTATAGTTTGTGCTGAAAGGGCTTTTTAATTCAGCAAGAAGACTCAAGCTTCTCAAAGCAAACCACGAATATTGGTATGAGACTCCACATTGAGTGTCCTCAGATTGCCACACAAAGTCACAGTCACCTCTGTTCTGATGTTCTCATGGGGTTCAGGACTCACACAAACCACTTATACCTTTCCCAAGGTACTTTCCACACTTATTTCACTTTCACCAACATTTTCAGCAGTGAAAATTTCTAGTTTTTCAAGGGGTTGAGTATCTCAGAGCATTAGAGGTTAATAAACATCGAGGTGTTCTAAACTACTTCCAGAACACAATCAAGCCAACACAAAAACCAGACAGCTGATAGCAATAAAAGCAGTTTTCAGGCATTTTGGTCACCTCAGAGTCTGGAAAACCAAGCTACATTTTGCCCCCCACTGCCTGGGTAAAGCAGCACTGGGCAGCCACTCCTGATTGTAACAAATAGGTGAGTTCAAGACCAAACACCGTGGGTTTTACTAAGCCTTGAATGTCTTTGTGTGTGTGGCCAACCCGTGCAAAGGATCCCAAAAACGCCAGGCAAACAGAGCATGCTCATTTCAAAAGGGCACTGTACACCCCTGTTCACACTCTGAGAGCAGAGATCAGCACAGTGCACGTATTTCCATGTCATGGAATATTTTTTTTCGGATATTTGCAGGGATACAGCTGGCTGTACCAGTGCTCCTGCAGCACAACTGGGTGATCCCTCCAGAGTGAGGGGAAACTTCAGCAGCTACACAAAAGCAGTGACTGGGGACAGCACAGGCACCACATTACTGAGACCTGAACCATACAGTCAGAGAAAACACGGATGTCCAACAGAAAGAAGTGAGGAGAAAGACGCTTCCATCATGGCACAAGCTCTAAATACACAGAAAGACACCACGGGGCAGAGAGTGACCTGCTCCCCACAGCCCCAGGGCTGGGTGAGAAGGCCAAACCAGGTAATGCCAGGCACCCAGCCCCAGGTACCCCCGAGCAGGGCAGTGCCTGTCCCACTCCCAGGGCAGCGAGGGGTGGGTGACAGAGCCACACTCACCTCTCCGGCCGTGCCCAGCTGAGGAGACCCCGCGCCCAGGCAGCACCTGAAGGGAAGGAACAGTGAGCAAGAGCAAAGTGTGAACAGAATCATAAAACCACAGAATGGTTTGGGTCAGAAGGGACCTTGAAGACCATCTATTCCCACGCCTTGCCATGGGCAGGGACACCTTCCACTATCCCAGGCTGCTCCCAGCCCCATCCAACCTGGCCTTGGACACTTCCAGGGATCCAGGGGCAGCCACAGCTTCTCTGGGCACCCTGTGCCAGGGCCTCCCCACCCTCACAGAGAAGGATTTTTTCATAATATCTAATCTAAACCTACTCTGTCAGTTTTAAGCCGTGCCCCCTTGTCCTGTCATTCCAGACCCTTGTAAATAGTCTTTCTCCATCTTTCCCGTAGGCTCCCTTCAGGCATTGGAAGGCTGCAACTCGGTCGCTCCCAACCTTCTCTTCTCCAGGCTGAACAATCCCAACTCTCACAGCCTTTCCTCATACGCGATCTGCTCCCTCCCCCCGATCAGTTCGGTGGCCTCCTCTCAAGCGAGACCCTCCCAAACCAGCGCCGCGCCCCCTCAGCCTCACCCGCGCCCAGCGCCCAGCGCGCCGCCATCTTCCCGGCCTCGCTTTGCGGCGAGGCGCACGGACAGGGGCGCGGTTTGCGACAGTTTGCGGCGGCGTGCGCCGCGCTTGGCGGCAACGCCCCGGGCACGTGGGGCGGTGCGGGGGGACTCGGGGCGATGGCGGCGGGGGCCGGGACCGGGGCCGGGGCCGGGGCCGGGATCGGGGTGCGGGCGCTGCCCGCCTCTCCCAACTGGTACAGCAGCCGCTGCAGCGACGCCAGCAGCGACGGCCGCCTCTTCGGCTTCGCGGCGAGGCACCGCGTCTGCCTGCTGGATGTCTCCGCCGCCGCGCCCGTGTTTTACGGTACCGTCACAGCCTTCCCTCGCGTTCCCGGTCCCCCGCACTGCACAGCGGGGACGTGGGGCCTCCCCGCCACCGCGAGCCCAGGGAGGGCACGGGGGAGGCGGCGGCGGGAGCGCCGGGATTTTGGGATCCGGGAGGTTTTAGGAAGGCTCCGGGTGTCCCGTGACGATTTCTCGCTGTCGTTGCAGGGGAGCTCATCGGGCACACGGACAGGATCTCCGGCTTCGCCTTTTGCCACTGCCCCGGGCAGAGCAGCCTCTGCGCCAGCAGCTCCGACGATGGAAGCGTCAAAATCTGGGACACCGGGACGCTGTCGCCGGTGCTGGAGTACAGCCTGCACCAGGTGGGACCGCGGGCACGGCTCGGGGAGGCACGGGGGATGGGGTGCGGTGCTTTAGGGCTCGCACACACAGCACGGGGAGGCTGCTTTGCCCAGAAGCGAATTTCAGACCCGCTGGAATGAAATCCGTCGGGCGCTCCCGGCCGGCTCTTTGTTCTTAGCCTGCAGCGCTGTTCCATCACCTTAATGAGCTGCTGGTTGCCATCAAAGCCGCGGTGAACCGGCGTGCTCGTGGTTTGGACTCGTTGCCGCTTCACCCAGCTCGCTTAAAATGATCTCAGCAAGTTACTGTTGCCCACAGGACAGGCTAAATGTCTATTTGAAGAGTTACCGTGGCTCAGGACTCCCCATCAGCAACTGCATCCGTCCTAAAAGAACTAAGACGCTCAGGAACAAACAGAACCGATGCTGGGGAGTGCTCAAAGATTGTTTTCTGCCTGTTATCCTAGGCTAGATAGCAGTAAACCAGCATTAAACGTTTTCAATCCTTTTTTTTTTCCAGAATGCAATCTCGGCGCTGCATTGGTCACCTCTTGTGAAAGATCTGATCGTGTCTGGTGATGAGAAAGGTGTCATTGTTTGTTACTGGCACAACAGAAGTGACAGCCAGCAGTTCTTCCCAGAGCCTCGGACAGTTTTCTGCCTCACTTGTTCTCCTCATCATGAAAACCTGGTGGCCATTGGGTAAATGCTCGTTAGTGAATCCTCGTTGTGTTTTGTTTTCCACTCTTCTCTGGCAAGAATTTAATTGTGAGGTTTTGCTACGTGGTTGAAAGACTAATTTTAAGAGGTCTTGGTGGCTGTTCTTTTGCTTTTGGAGTAAAACAATTTAGAAATAGCATTTGGATTTGGTAAACGTGTAAAGGCAAAGAAATCTGTAACAGCACAATGGTCCTGGCTGGCTTCTCTGTAATAGGGTGACAGTGACCCTGGAAACAGCTTGTAAAGCACCTCAGATATGATTCCACAAGCATCCAAGAATCTCTTCATTAATTTAAATCTCTGCTTTCAGCTACAAGGACGGCATGGTGGTTATAATTGATATCAGCAGGAAGAGAGAAGTCGTGCACCGGCTGAGAGGCCACGAGGATGAAATTCATTGTCTGGCCTGGTGCCCTGTGCCTGGGGAAGAAAGGTTACTTGCTTGGCAGGATGAGCTCCAGGGTATGTAGACCTCATTAACAGTTTGTGGAGTCATTTTTAGTTCATGTAAATGTCCTTCCAGAGGACTGAATTCCTTACAGAAGGCTGGTAAGTAGCTAAGCAACTGATAAGTTCAATTAAATACGTTCTGATACAAATCAAGGTAATATTCAGCTCATTTTTATAAAGCTTTGAATTTTAAAGCATGCTAACGTGACTTCAATGGTATTCAGCAGCTCCTTCAGAGGAAGGCAAGGTTCCAAATGGGGAGCTGACACAGGACACAGCCACGAAGAAAGGATGTTACCTGGCCTCTGGAAGCAAGGATCAAACTGTGCGAATATGGAGCTGTACCAGAGGCAGGAGTAAGTAAGAGAGAAATGGGAACAAGGTGTGGAACAGCTCTTGAACTGCAGCCTCTGTGTGCTTAAAGCATGGGGGATGTCATTAACGCTGCAGATTCACAGAATTCCTCTATGTGCTTGAGAGTTTTGCTGTGTGAGGCCCAGTGATCCCTCTTGGCTGTGCAGGTGTGATGACTCTGAAGCTGCCACCCACCAAGAGAAGAGGGGGAGCCGTGGATCCGGCGGTCAAGGAACGCATTTGGCTGACCGTGCACTGGCCTGCTGGCCATCCCACAGAGATCCTGTCCAGTGGCTTTGGGTGAGTGGGCACTCGGCAGCCTGAGTGGGCACTCAGCAGCCTGGGGACCAGCAGCAGCTGCAGATTCGTTTGTTGATACTGAAGGAAGTGCTGAGTAGAAAAGACAACCCCTTCTTCCTTCCTTTCCAGTATAACAGGAGAAAAACAGGCCAGCAGAGTTCAGGCTTTGAGAGAATTACTTTTTGTCCCATCATTTGTCCAACATCCTAACTGAATATTGACTGCTAATAGCACTGATTGTGTTTTTCCCTGTCTACTGGGAAATAAAAATGTCAGTTTTCAGGGGGTGTTTGTGTGTGTAGCTTTGTGCAGGCACTGGATGTCTGCAGAGCTCTGTCACTCCTGACTTGCAGGATATTTGTGATGTAGTCTGTATAGAGCCTGTGTTGTTCTTCCGAAGTAAGAAATTTAAATGAATTTCAATTTTGCAGAGGAGAACTGCTCCTTTGGAATTTGACCCAGCCTGGCAAACGCAAGTGGACTCTTCTGGGATCTTCAGAAGGACAAAACCACTCCCGAATTGTGTTCAATCTCAGTTCTGTGAAGCACCAAGACAAAGAGCTCCTTTTTTCCATTTCAATGGACAGAGATGTAAGAACCATTTAAAAATTAACATAGAAATGCCTGCACTATGCAGTTTGAGGGGGTGAGAGTAACCCTTTTAGGGCCACAGTTTTTCTCTTGAAGCGGGTTAACTGCAGCAATTTATGACATTTGTTCTGAGCACAGGTTGTGTGTGTTTCTGTGAGTTTATAAGCTCAACCTCTTACCGTGGTGGAGCGAATCTTTATGACATTCTGGACTTCAATAGTATGTGTTTAATGAAAGGTGTTTTCCACTTCATTTCCTCTATGTTTCACTTTTAAAAGGCCTGTTTTTCCTTCTTAAAATCATTTAATTGTACAAACTAATGCATCTGTTTTTTCATCTTTTTTTTTCCCCATCTTTAGTGTTTTACAGGCAGCAGAGTGTCTCCTGTTTTGAAATTGGAAGAGGAACTTAGTAAAATGTATTAATTGTGTCCATTCCAGTCTTGCAGCCCTGTGTGTGACACGGAATCCTCTGGGTGCTGATCACATCCTGTCGAGCCTTTGATTCTTCATTTCACTTCTGCTTTGTTCTTTCTTGTCCTGTCAGTCGCTCTGTATTTAACCATCCCTCGTTCCTTAAATATTCTCCAGGTGAAATGCTGGGATCTGTCGACTCTGGATTGCAGCTGGACCATGCCCTCCCTTGGAGGGTTTGTCTACAGCCTTGCCTTCTCCCCTGTGGACACAGGCTGCCTTGCCATCGGGGTTGGAGACAGCATGATCCGCGTGTGGAATACTTTGTCCATGAACAATATTTATGATGTTAAAACCTTCTGGCAAAGCATAAAGTCCAAGGTTACAGCAGTAAGTTTGCTTTGGATTCCTTTTTTTTTTCCTCTCCCTTATCTCTTCTTTTCACTCAATTTTTTTCAAGTATGTTTTTCTCTCTCGCTCTGAAGGTTTTTCCCAACTAAAACGAGATAAAGCCAAGCTGTTCATTTGTACTCAATTCTTTCTGTATACAATACAATCCTGCTCTGCCAGGAAGTTTGACAGATATAAAAGACAACTGAAAAAACCAGTACAACCAACATAGGTCTCTTCAGTTGGGGTTTAACCAGTGGTTGGTCAAAAGCTGCTGCCTGGTAAAATAGCTGGCAGCTATTTCTGTTTCGTGATGTAGGTATCAAATAGCATTTTAATGATTTTTAGTCCCTTTCTTCTTATCCCGCTAAAAATGGAAGGGGGAGAGCCTTTGATACTCCGAGCAGAGTGATCAAATCAAGTGGCTGTGGTTGGAAGGGTGGGTGTAGGGCGTGGTCCATCCTCATCAGTTTCCTCCTTTTCCTTTTGTTTATTATTTAGCTATAAAGTGTTTGTAACTTAGGTCATTATGTGTCTCTGTTTTTCTTGCAGTTATCCTGGCATCCAACTAAGGAAGGCTCCTTGGCTTTTGGAACAGATGATGGAAAAGTTGGCATATTTGACACCTTGTCCAGCAGGTAAGAAAGCAGCTTTCAAATTCATTAGTGTCAGATCCTGCTGGTGTGTTACCGTACAGGGGTGGGGTGTGGTCTTTCTGAGGGATACCTTTGCTGTTAGATGAGTAGGATTAAATTAAAATTAGTCAAGCAGTTGGATTTTTTTCATCTGCATTATATATATCTGTGAGCTTCTATGGTAAATTTGCCTGAAGTTAAAATTGCATGGCCAGAGATGACCTGGGGGAGGACATCAGTTCAGGAAGGCTTTGGCCAGAAAGACATTTTCAGGGAAGGAGGAGCAGCAAGAAGGGGAAGGTCACCAGCACAATTGTGTTACAATTTTAGCAGTGGCCTACAGCAGGTGTCAAAGAAAGCTTGGTTGAGCCATGGCTTTAGAATATTAAAGCACCTGGTGTCTCAAGTATGTTGCTTTGATTTTATCTTTTTAAAATTTCCATTTGCTGAAATCTGATTGCCCCTGCTTCCTTATCTTCCTGCCCAGTGCTAAGAATAAGCCACCTCAGATCTCCAGTACTTACCACAAGAAGACTGTGTATGCCTTAGCCTGGGGGCCTCCAACTCCTCCTCTGACTGCCGGTGAGTCTTCCAACACCTCGTGGCAAAATAAAACATCCATGCAGAGCACACGGATGCCATGGAGCTGCTCTTCCCTCCCTTCTTAGGAGAAGGAGCCCCATTTGCTTGGTAGCAATCCTTTGCATTCTGCTCGAGGAACTGGTAATGTTTCTGCAGGGGTACAAACTCCTGTAGTTTGTGAATTCTGGTACCTTCAGGAAATAGGTGAGAGCAGTGCCCCACACCTCTGGGCTTGCTTCAGGGTGATACAGACCAGGAACTTCACAGGCTTCCTGCAGCATTTGCATCAAATCAAATACAGCTTCCAGAGTTTCTGCCATTTGAACTTCAGCTCTTCTCAAACAGCTTGTATTTTTTTTCTTTTAAGGACCAAAATTTAAAGGGAATTTTTCTGTTTGCAGTGATTGTGCTATGAGGGATCTGTTGGTAGAAATGAGAGCTCCTTTCAGAGGGTTGTACTGTGAGAATTTCCTGCTGCTGGACTACAGGCCAGATGCATATTGCTTTTTGAAGCATATATATATATGTACAGAAGGATGTATACTGCTTTTTGAAATAATGTTTTGATTTATAGTGGGAGGGATTAGGTCTGTGAAGACTGATGAAGAACAGAGTATAATTAGCTCTTTTTCTTTGTTGGATAGGAGAAGAAGGTGAACAGCCCTCTGTAACTTTATACAGTTGTGCTGGAGAAGGAATCGTTTTTCAACACAATCCCTGGAAGCTTAACGGAGAAGCAAATGACATCAACAAAGTCATCCGAGACACCAACTCAATCAAAGTGAGTGTGAATTTGAGGGGGTTTTATGGATTCATAGGAACCATGCCAGAGTTTCCCTGGCCTTGTAGTTGTAAGTTTCTGATTTTGCCTTTGTGATGCATCTGTAACAAAAAACTTGAACCCCTCAGTCTCCACAGATGAACTTCAGAGACACTGACTGACTCAAACTATATAAACAGTTCATATATTTATGTCTGAAGAGGGTGGTTGGTATTTTTTATTCTCCCAGTGTCAACAGGGCACATCTTTTTCTGGCATCAGTTGCTTCATTTTCTACGCTGTAATTTACTTAACTGGGAAAGGTAAATTGGAGGATAGAGTTTGGTTTTAAAGCTGTGTATGTGGCTGCTTAAAGTAATAGGTGCACACAGAGCTTTCCAGTTCCAAAGCACTTGAAGTGATATCCTGAATCATGTCCTAGCTTGCACCACGTGGTGGGCATGCATAAGTTATTTACCTCAATTCCTTTAGTTCCCTTGCTTCAACCATGAACTTTTTGAAACAAACTTTCCATTAAAAACAGTCACGATTTTGCAGGAGGCTGTTTCTATTTATACTGCGGTGATCGCTGAGTATCTTCTCAAGTGTGATCAGTCATTTCTTAGTTGAAAGTATAAAATAGGTGCAGTGGGTTGGATCTTCAGTTCTTTGAAGTCAGGTGAAGTCAGTCAAAGGGTATTGATTTGTATCAGCTGGGTTTTGGCTTCTTCCTTGAATGAAGACTTGCTGGGAGTTAAGGGAGTAATGTCACAGGCATGGAAATGATCATATTTAGGCATCTAAGTTGTAAATTGTAACTGCTTTTTGTCTGAATTAGAATGAATAGGGATAATTACAAGTAAACTTTGGTTTCTTTTGAAATGTGATAGAATTTGCTTGCAATGTCTGGTGCTTTCCAAGGAATGTAAGGACATGAAACATCCAGGTCCTACTGGAGTCCAGCTAAAACTTCAAAATATTTCCCGGAACTGATAAAAAACAATCATTGGTTCTTGCATCAGTTCTTTCCGTCTTAATTGCTCAGGTTTATGTCACTGCCACAAAAGCAATGGACACTTTTATGACTTTTCATTTTGCAGACTGATCTGTCCACTTGCCAGCCTTGCTCTGTTGAATGTATGGGAGAGAGATTTAAGAGTTTTTGGCAATAATTGTGTCTTCTTTCTGCAGCACAAGCTGCCTGCACGTACAGAGATCAGCTGGAAACCAGATGGCAAACTCCTGGCTCTTGGCAATGAGGATGGGTATGTTCCACTTGTAGGTTAAGGTGGTGTCTGTGCTGATCTTGGCTGGAGTCACTGTGGTGAAGCAAAAGCACTTTTTGTTGGCCTGGTTTGTGTCTGTCCTTTCACTGCTGATGTATTTGAATCATCATAATACAGCATTCCCTGCTGTTATTTGTTGTACCTGCTCTTGGCATGGAGGATCCTCGTTATCAGATTAAATTCTTTTTCAAGGATCCACTCATGGTTGAAATGTACTTTTGATGATCTGTGAAACCAGGGTTTGAATTGAATCCAGAAAGCACGAACTCAGTTACTCTAATTGACATGCTCCAATTCTGCTCGTGCAACATAACAAAAAAGTTCCCATTTTCACCTACTGCTGGAGTTCTTACGCTGTTGTTCTTACATTTCAGATCAATTGAAATATTTCAGGCACCAAACCTGAAGTTGCTCTGCACTATCCAGCAGCATCACAAACTGATCAATGCCATTCGTTGGCACCATGAGCACGGGACCCAGCCAGAGCTGAGTTACTTGATAGCTTCAGGCTCCATCAATGCCACCATTTATGTGCATAATCTGAAGAGCGTTGTAGGTAACAGTTTGCAGATTATATTCCAAGTCTTGGCATCTTTTTTTTTTTTTTTTTGGTTTATTTCTGTTTTGTCTTTCTGGCAATACTTAACAATTTTCTTTTTTCTTTCAGAGAACTCTTCAGAAAGTCCCGTGATGATAACAGAGCCTTTTCGAACTCTGGCTGGGCACACAGCTAAAATCACAAGTCTTTCTTGGAGCCCTCACCATGAGGGGAGATTGGTGTCTGCTTGCTATGATGGCACTGCACAGGTATTGTCCAGAGCCTCTCAGGAGTGTATTTCAAATCATCCATTCCACAGCTGACTAAAGAGCAAAACTTGGTTTTGTGAGGTAAACTACTGAAGTACTGCAAACTTACCTTTGGTAAATTTGGTTCTGGATACCTGATATGCAGGTTATTTTGTGCTTTGTGAATTGATTTGTAAATCCAGTCATTAAGGTTTTCATATCAGCACTTTAGGATCCTTAGAAAAGAAAGATGTTGTGCAATTGGATCAATGCAAACAAAGGAAGCCCTGCATTTTCTCCATTTGCATGTTGGTGTTTGAAAGAGCCCTGCAAAACCCCAGAAGACGAGTTCCTACGTGTGCAAATCGTGAGAAAATGCAGAGTTTTAGGTGAAGAAGAGACTTTCTGAGTAACTGGATTTCTTTCTCGTTGCCAAGGTGTGGGATGTGATGAAGGAAGAGCCACTCTGCAACTACCGAGGGCACCAGGGCCGCCTGCTGAGTGTGCAGTGGTCACCAGTGGATTCAGACTGTGTTTATACAGGAGCAGATGACTTTTCTGTTCACAAATGGCACATCTCCAAGCAGGAACATACACGGCCTCCTCAGGGTGAGTGTGTTCAAACAGAAGATCTTTCCTGAAGGTGATGAGAAGTGGAGGGTTGCCACGTTGAAATGATGCAAGTTCTTGTGCTGAATTCCAAATCTGCTTCCTCTTCAGGAATAAACTGTGTCTAGGTTTAAATTGAGTGTCTCTATTTGGAAACTAAATGTTGATCTTGAGAGACAGGAGCTAATTCACTAAAATTGCCACCTTTTACAGGCAAAAAGAGTATAGAATTAGAGAAGAAAAGAAGCATGCAGCCAAAAGTCAAAGCCAAGAAGAAGAAAAAGCCTGTAGGCAAGAGTCCAGGCAAGCAGGATGCAAATGATGCCGTGAATGGAGATGACAGCATGAAGGAAATGTTGCTGGAGGAAAATGGAGTGTCCGACCATGAAGGAGAAAAAGAAGCTCAGGAGGCAGAGTTGGCTGATAAAGCCTCTGTGACTGGTAATAATCAAATCATCTTAGTTCAATGTTTCCAGACTGTTCAGCCCTCAGAGCATCACCAAGTTTAATTTTCATGCAGATTTTCTCATTGTGTGGTTTTATTGAAATTGTCCCCCTGAAGGAAGAAGGCTCTGGAATGCCTTTTGTAATTTTCTAAACTAGTTTGGGACTAATTGTCTTTAGATCACAAAATTCTGGCCTCATGAACAGAGTTACCATGTTTGGCTTGAAACAATGTCATTTTTGATCAGCATTATAAATCTTGTAATACATTGGTGTCTCTTGACATCTCATTTAGCCTTTTGACAGTTCTGTTTTCTTGATATTTCCTTTCCCTGAAAAGCTCTGAAGTTTTATGGCAAAACAAAGCTTGGTTTCTGTATGTTTCAAAGTTAATGTGCCAGAGTGTGAATGTGTGAATTATTCTGTGTGCATTGCCATTCACTGCTTTTCCTTTTGTCAAATCCCTTGACTCCACAGTGTCCAGGGACACATCTTCATCTGCGTGTGATTATTCTTCATTCAGCTCGCCAAAGCCTTTTGTGACCCAGAAAGCTGCTCCTGTGAGAAAGGATCCACCTAAAGAGAAACCAAGTTAGTATGTTTGAGGGATTTTTTACAGTCCTGTATCAAGGCACAGTGCCCCATTCTAGACTTGTTTGGCTGCAGCTTCTCTCCCTAATGTGACACCAAATAAGTGCCAGAGAAAGAAGAGAGCGCTTTTAAAATGTGTTGAGGAGTTCTGTTGTAACTGCAGCAGCAGTGACTAAAATGTGTCTGATTTTTCAGCTCCTGATGCCTCTCTGAAGAAGAAGAAGCCTCGTTCTATTCTGCCCTTCAGCACATTAATGGATCACAGATCAAAAGATGAATTGCATCAGGACTGCTTGAGGCTGGCTGCATGTCTGAGAACTAAAGGTATCAGTATAAAACTTAGAACACTGAGAGGGTAGGTGCTCTCAAGTACTCAGAATCAAGTGTCCAGGGACTTTACTTCGACCATGGGACATGATTTTTTTAGAATCCTCACCTTTATCAAAGAGTGTGACCAGCTGTGGTCTCTTTCCTCACTTCCCTTGCAGTGTTTCAGTGCTCTGTGGGCGCTCAGCCAGGTTTTCAGGAGGATCCTGTGTTCTGGAGACAGGGTAGAATTGTCTTTGTACATGCAAAGTGCTTTCACCTTTAGAAGTATAATGTGGGCAGAAGAAAATAAGCCATGAGGAAGATGTTTGTGTCCTCACAGTATTGTTTCTTAAAGCATGCAAAGGAATATGCTGTGCTTGATTTAGAATAGAAGTTCTGTGCAAACATCATCCTTCTTATCAAACTCAGATCTAAGTACTGAGTGTTGACCAGCAAATTACTAAATCTGCTATACAGGAAAGAAAGTAGAAAACAGAAGTATTTGCCAACAGTTGAGTGGTGCAGTGACTTGGCACATTCCAGTTCCTGGTTTTGTATTAAATCCCAAATATTCATTCTTCTTATGTGGTTTAGATAATAATGAAGATGTGTCCCCTGACCTCAAGGATTACATCCACTTGGGGCTGTTCACAGACAGGGATTCCCTGCACAAGATGATTGATATGGAAGGTAAGTGGCGTAAAGAATGTGTCCACTCTAACTTCTATTCAAGTAGAAAACAAATTGGGAGAAATGCTTGAGTTTTCTTTACTGTGGATTACAGTCTAGGATTGAGAATGCAGCTCTGTGTGAGAAGAGGAATATACATCTTTTATCCCAGTTAGTTTTTACATCTGTCAGATGCAAACCTGCCATACCTTAAGCTTGAATGATTTCACTTCTGCCAAGCTATTTTACTGTGACAAACGATGCTGCTGCACTCATGCTGATGGGAAGTGTGTTTGCTTCCTACAGGAAAGCACCACTTGGAGAATGGGCACGCAGAGCTCTTCCAGCAGCTCATGCTGTGGAAAGGAGACATGAAGGGTGTCCTCCAGGCAGCTGCTGAGAGGGGGGAGCTGACTGACCAGCTTGTAGCCATGTCACCCATGGGTATGTTTGCTCTTGCACCACATAAGCTGGGGTGGGATTGGCTGCCAAGGGTCCCCTCATTCTGGTGGTTCTGGACAGAAACTCAAGAATTAGTTCTTTGTAATATGATTAGCAGTCCTTACAGCTTGCTGCTGGTTTAAACAGGCTTTTAAGTTATTTTACTGGCAGTGAAGTCCTGCAGTCATGTTCAAGGCCTAGTTTTGCCCGACTTCATTGACTTGTGTTAGGATGGTTAAGAAATAAGAAACTAATCTGGGGCAGGGAAGAGGTACATATCGAAGAAACCAGTGATGGTATCCCACAGGAATTCTTCCAGTTATGAAACTGCCTCCAATGGCGTTGCCTTCTCTTTTGCAGTTGGATACCAGGCCTGGGTGTGGACAGTGGAAGCCTTTGCCAAGCAGCTGTGTTTCCAGGAGCAGTACGTGAAGGCCGCCTCGCATCTCCTGTCCATCCATAAAGTCTATGAGGCTATCGAGCTCCTGAAAGTGAACAATTTTTACAGGTTGCTGTGCATTTATGTTCAGCACTTTGTCTTGGTTTTCTCGTGGGGTGGATTTGACATTTTGGTTCCCTCTTTGCACACAGTCAGATTAACTTTTCTGTCTGGTTTCCCTTACGTGCTTTAGGGAGGCGATTGTAATGGCTAAGGCCAGGCTGCGTCCAGAAGATCCAGTTCTGAAGGATCTCTACACCAGCTGGGCAGCTCTGCTAGAGAAAGATGGTCATTATTCCATGGCTGCCAAATGGTGAGTGTTACTGGGGAGAAGACAGAGTTGGTTCCTTGCCTAAAACAAAGAAGGTTCTTGGGTTTGTAGCAGTTGAAATCTGTTTACTGGTCTGGTCACTGGTTGTATAAGGTGCTCTCTGAGCCTGCTCTCACTAAATTTCCTCTAATGTAGGTGGGAAAAGAAGCTCTAGAGAGCAGTTCAGAGCAAAAGATCAAAATGCCATATTACAGTAGAGCCATCTCTTTCCACAGACATTACTGGAAGTTTTTGAAAACTGGTCTAGCAAGAGTAAGATTAGGTTGTCTACAAAAAGACTGTGTGAGATTTCCAACCTTTCCACTGGAAAAATGCAGTGCAGCAGTTCATCTTGAGTTTCTTGAAGCCTTAGCCAATATCCTGGTCACTGGGTTATCCTGCTCCAACTGGAGTGTTTTAACTTTGTGACTACCAAAATTACTAATACCACTTGAAATATTTTGGCCGGAGTAGTGTCCTCTGCTTGGTGCTGATTTCAGTTCTGGCATTTTTGTGGGTAATCACCGTTGTGAAAGGATTTGCATGAAACCCAGAGAAATGCAGGAGGGACAAACAGCTGCATATAACCTTTGTGTCTTGAACCTGTTTAATTTTATTGCTCATCCAAGCCATGTGTGGTATGCAGACCACCAGAGATTTCAGTCCCTGACTTTAAGGCTGTGTGACTTCCCCTTTGTAGCTTTGCATCAGATTGTCTGTATGTCTATTACTATTTATGTCTATAGTAAACTTTGATAAGAAAAAGTGATGAGAGCTCTGAGAACCTGTGGAAAATACAGGGTTAACTTCATTTGCATATTTGTGCTACTGTGGTGCAATACAATTTAAAAACTGTTTTAGTACCAATCAATTTGTTTTGCTTTTATCTTTTTCAGTTATTTGGGGGCGTCCTCACCCTATGATGCGGTTAAAGTGTTGTCAAAAAAGGGGGATGTGACATCCCTTAAAACTGCTGCTGAGCTTGCTCTGATATCTGGGGAGGAGGAGTTGTCAGCAACTCTGTCTTTGAGATGTGCCCAAGACCTGCTGTTATCCAGGAACTGGGTGGGAGCTCAGGAAGTCCTTCAGCAACATAAAACTTTATTTGTGAGTCTGGTCCTTTCCTTTCCACCTTCTTCAGTGTTGTCTCTCTCTAGATTAACTGAACTTGGCACCACTTCCCACACCTTAATAGTCCACAAGTGGTCCTTTGAGCTGGTTTTGCCTCAAAATATTTTTCTGGGAGTGTATTGCAATGAGCCTGTGGAAAAGCATGCACCTTTGCAGAGGGCCGTGGTGGGGTGGTGTGTAGGCTCTGCTTGTTAGTTATGTGAGAGGTGGTTGAGAAGGTGGGATTCATTTGTAAGTGTCATACTGATCATGAGAAGAAAGACGGGAAGCATTTGGTGTTTACATTAAAGGAACAAATGAGCCAACTCTAAGTCCAGCTGCTGGAGGTTTGAATTTGAAATCTCTTGTGGACTGAGAAGCAGGTGGCTACCTTGGCTTGTTCTGAGGTTTCCTTCTGACTTCCCTTAGGCTCTGTCACCAAGAAGCTGCTACCAGCCATGATGTTCTTAAGTCACTCTACCTGCTGTGGTCAGCAAGGGATTGTTTTTCTTCTTGCAACAGCTTAGTGCTTTTTCTTTTTCCCTCCTTGTCAAAGGGCCAAAGCCTTGTTTTCTGCCTGAACGAACTGCTCTGCAGGTGCCTCAGTGAAAGGAATCCCTGTGAGCGAAAGAGCCCCGTGCCCCCCTGTTACCACAGCTGGGAGCTGAACAGAGAGGCCTCGTTTTTTGACATGGTGACAGAAGTGTGGCAGAACGTGCTGGGCATGGGCACCACTGAACAAGCCACACGTGCACAGGAGCAGCTGCGCAGGATTGAGCATCCTCCTTCAACCAGCAACACGCACCCAAAGCAGGTAAATGGATTTTGATCTGTTCAGGCACAAATCCTTGCTATGGCATAGGCAGTAAACCCAGCCACTTTGTGGTGTTACACCAGCCATTCTCAGGGAACTGATGTCTGCACCCTGCTGCAGGATGGGGTTTTAGTCTGGGAGAGAGATGATCAGCAGCTGGGACAGCTTTGTGTAGCCACCAGTTTGTTTCTGCATTTGTTTCTGTGCAGGGTAAGAACTGACATGGGGTGTTGGGGGTCAGCACTGAGGTCACTGGCATGTGCTGGCTGGGAGTGATTGACAGAGCTGAGTGGTCTCAGCACCGATTCAGGGGTTTGTATTGGGCTGTTAGGGGGGGTAGGGCTGCTTGTTGTCACAGTATCCTGGAGTTTACAAGGTCTGGCCACAGACTGGTGCCCCTGCAGCTCTTCTCTGTGACCAGAGTGAGTCACTGCTCTCACTTCTCATCTGCTTTGTGGGACACAGACAAGCACAGTGGCTGATTTTACAGCTCCAAGTGATGTAGAAATGCTCTGTCTCCTGCACGGAGGAGGCTGTGTAAATTGCATTGTCATTAAATTTGCTTTTGGTCAAGTCATGTGCTCCTGGGGTCTTCCGCAATGGTCATAATATCACACTTTGCAGTATAACTGTTAACTGTGCTCTCTGGTGCTTCCTCCTGTAGGTGCTTTTCCATATCTCCCATGACCTGGCCCTTGCAGCCCTGAGCTGTCACTTGGGTACGTGGGATGAGGCAGTGAAAAATATTCTTGGAGCTGTGACTCGCAGTTTTGATGCTGGGAATTTCACTCTGATGCAGGAGATTTGCAGTATCATCCTTCCCGAGGGTAAGTGTCCTTGTGTCTCTTCTCCTGGCACTAACAGGGCGCTTCCCTGCCAGCACAGCTGTGTCCATTAGTGTTCTTGGCTAAATAATGTTTGGAAGCAGCAAAACATACCCATATCTGTGGAAACTTGTGGAATTTGGCTAGTGCAAAGGCCACTGGGCAATGAAAATTCCTGACTGTGGAAGGAAGCTCAGCTGTGTCACCTGGTGTGAGTGATGTAGGAAACTGAGTGAATTCTCTTCTCTAAGGGAGATTAGAATGCTGTGTTCATTTCATAACTACACATTCTCCAACCTGTCCTCTGTTCTCTTTAGAGTATGCAGTGCATTTAGTTTGTGGCTCTTGATTATGTGACTCTTGTGTTTTGCAGCTTGGGACCAAGGAAATTTGCTGATGGGAACATTTTAGCTAGAACAGAGTACTGTGTTCACAAAGATGCTAAAGATGTTTTTGCTTTCATACTTTGTGTACTGCTCTGCCATCATCTGAGTAAATCCCTGATTGGTGTTTCCAGGGTTTCCTGGTTCATTTGCCAGATCTGCTCTTTGTCTTTGGGAAGTTGTATGAACTGTTTGTAATCCTTTTCTCATTATTAGGCTGTGATGACCTGAGACACAAACTGGACAGCACAAATTCTCAGAGTATGGATGCCTTCAGGAGTTTGGAGGGCTTTGTGGCTTATAGGCTGCTCTATGACCTGTGGTGGAACCCACCCAAAGACTGCCTTGGCCCTGTGCCATGTCCCAGTGAGCAGACAGCTCTTGAGAAGAGTTGTGTTTCAGGTGACCCATCCCCTGAGGAAACGGTTCAAACTGCAGCTGAGATGGGTGAAAACCTCTGCAGTACAGCTGAAGTTCCCAAGTGTGAGACACAAAGTGACTCAAGAACTGACTCGGTTGATGTGGTGGACAGACAGTCAAAACTGAAGGGTTGCCAAGTGCTCCTTTCAGAAGAGATGGCTGCCTTGCAGAACACCCAGAGAGACATAGCTGAGGTCCAGGAGACTTTAGCAGAAATGATCCGCCAGCATCAGCAGCAGAGGAACAATCTCCAGGAAAACACAAATGGAAACACGCAGGGAAGCAACCTGGAACAGAGTTCAGAGACTGAATCAGACAAGCCATGCTCTGACAGCAACCAGATGAACTGGTAAGATTCAGCACATGGATGAGTGGATTAAAAAGTGCTGCTTGTTCGTGTGTTTGTGCAGGAAATCTCTTGTTTAGCCCAGACTGTCTCTAATCTCCATCTCCTCACCCAGGGGCACTTGAATATACAGCTTGGAAATCTTGCATTTCCCTTGGGGTGAACCACCCTGTGCATAAACTCAGCTGAATGGTTTTGTGATGCATGAGGTGGTGTTAGAGTGAACAAACAGGGCAGCTTGAAAAAGGGAGGATAATGAAAAGCATGATCTAAGAGTTCTGTTTCTTTGTTGAACATTGATTTGGGACTTTGGCAAGAACGAGCTAGAGCATAAAACCCTTGGGCCAGTTCTCTCCTGTGCTCCTTGTCCAGGAGGGAGGCTACACAGTCAACTCACAAAACAGTTACTCATGACTCCTGCTCTTCTCTTGACAGCAAAGATGAAGTAAAGCAACCAATTACACTACCTGAGCTCACAAAGCAGCTTCTGAAGGCAAAGCAGAAATTAGCTGAGTTCCCAGACAATTTAAAGGTAAGTTTTCAGAAGAGCCATTGCAGTTCTGAAAAAAGACAGTCATTCTGTGAGGGCAGCCTCATCACAGAATCCTTTTCGTACAGAAAGGAACAGTGATGTTCCTTGTGAGCCTGTGGCATTTTTGAGAGAGAAGTGACACATGGCAGCAGGGTGGTGTTTTTCTTTCCAGGATAATTTTCCTCGTGCAGTTGGAAAGCATAGCTAAAGCTCCTGTGTGGGAGAACTCAATGAGATATCCTGTATGGATCATCCCATGCATTTTAAGAGTAATCCCTTGCTACTTATGTATGAAAAAAAGAATTTATAAACAACGCAATCAAAAATTTAAGCTATAAAATGGCCTTTATCGATTAGGAACTGTAGAAAGTACACATCAAACATTTGAAAACGTGGTGATTGGGCAAGAGGGGGCAAACCTGGATAAATGTGAAGAGAAAATGCATGAGACTCCTGACTGACTGTTCGTAGGGTACTACAAAGCAGTGTCTTTAGAGAGCTGCCTGAAGAAGTTGAACTCTAATATAAACTGTGGACATCACCTCATGGTCCTTTTCTTTTGCAGGTCTTCCCATTCCCTGACGTGCTGGAGTGCTGCCTTGTACTCCTTCACCTTGGACCCCAGTGTCCTCCTGAGCTGCAGGAAGAGGCTCTGGCTCTCCTTAGGAAACATGGAAGTGCTGGGATTTACAAAAAGGCTGTCAGGAGCTTCCTGACATGACAGGTGGAGACCAAGCTGTCTCCCTTGAGCTGCCTCCAGCTCCTCAACACCAAGGCTGTTCTTTCTTCAAGTGAAGGCTTCTTTTGATGGCTGTGGCTGTTACTGATACAAAATGTCAGGTTTACACACATCCACTTGTGCTCATCCACTGATACTATTTAAGGAGACTGTTAGAAAATTGAGAAGCAGTAGAATGTGGGCTTGAACTGTTATCATGGATTTTTGTATAGTTTTTTATTTTTTGGACACTATGCTACTGAAAGCTCTTGCCATTTACATGCAAGAGAAAGTTCTGAGCAGCTGTGTAGCCTTTCAGCAGAGGAGGAAGAGGAGCTGCCCTCAGGAAAATCAATGGTTTCTGTAAGCAAACTGACCCTTAGGCCAGTATTGTTCTTTACGCATTGTGAGTTTATTTTCTCTCCTTTAAATAAAGTCTTCTACCACCATGAGTGGGTATTTAATTTGGTGTGTAGAAATTGGGTCTCTAGAATGGTGCTATTCTAGAAAGTGCCAAAACCAATCCTGGATTTTACAGTCTTGAACATGCAGTATTTTGACCATTCTTGCAGTAACTTTTCCCATTAAAAACACAAGGCTGCATGAGCCTTAGTGAACACAGCATCTGTTTTAGTCATTTTTAGAAGCAAGGTTTTAAATGCAGCAAAAAAAAGTTTATGGGGGAAGCGTGCATCATGAATTTAGAAAGTTTCAAGTACAGTAAAGATTATTGTTTAAGAGTGTTTAAAAGGAGGAGTAATGGATTTTTTTTAGACCAAAAGCTGTTCCAGATTCTTGCAGCCACAATGCAAACTTAATCCTGACAGATTTCCTGCTTCAAGCTGAGTAAAGCCTCAGAACAACTTCAACAGCAGCAGGTGAAAGCCAGGGGTTAGACCGAAACAGGATCCTGCTGTAGATGTGTTAATCAGTAAAGCGTTGCCACCAATTTGAATTTGCTAAATTCTTTACAAAGCACCCGAAAACCAGGCGGGGGAGCCAGTGCTTAACCAAACTGCCTCCCTACACTTAGGGCAGGAACCGCTGGAGTTCAGACGGAGCAGGGAAACTTCACTCCCAAGTTTGTCCCTTTAAGTGGCCACTCTGCACTGCAGGAATACTGCACCGTGCTGGGAGCTGTGCTGAGACCAGCAGGGAGAGAACACAACTCTCCCAGAGCTCTTCAGCTCAGCTTTCCTCAGCTACTGCACAACAAGCTCAAAAGACATTTTACTAAGAACTACCCCAGCAGCACATCATAAACGGTAAAAGAAACAAACTTGAGCATCTTTAAGCATGTATCTTCCCAAATTCAGATTCCAAAGCCTCAACTGTGGAAATTTTAGTGCTCGATGGAAAATCCAAAACAAAGCCTGGTTTAAAAAAATTTATTTTACAAAAAATAAAAACTAGTCTTTACAAACATTTCAAATACCAGCTCTAAACCTCAACTCTTAATATTGGATTAAGTTTGTTCAAAATTCCAGATAAAGTCTTAAAAATTTTTAAGATTGACACGTCCAAAAGGGTTTGTTCTTTTAAGAAATGTCATTACAGAGCTGTTGAAAAAAAAATACTATAGAATGTTTTTCAAAGTCAGAATCCCAAGTTCTTCATCCTCTTAACTACTTTTCAGGTATTGATAATGAAAAGAAACAGCTGTTTTATCTGTTAAGCATACTGTAAAATTAGGGGCTGGAGAGGCAGGGGGGAGAAGAGGAACAAATATTTTTCCATCTGCTGACCTAGTTGTGTTGCAGGAGAAGAATAAAATGTGTAGGTTTAAGTTGAAGAAAACTGAAGTCGGAGTATTGGTCCAATCCCCTGTCAAAGGTGAACTTTTGGGCCTCTGAATGTATTTCCAGAACAGTTCCTTAATACCCGTAAGAACAAAGCTGAGGCTTAGTATGGGTCAAACCTGTAACACAGAGAATTAGAATCTAAGGAGTGCTGATCAAATCAGCTCCATTAATCTCCATTCCCTCTGCTGTTAAAGCAAATCTCTGAATATTTTTAGCTGCAAGGATCATTTTTAATGTCATCCGTTCCCAAACCTCTGCAGTGATCAAAGGGAGCAATTTCCACAGACAGAGATAAAATAAGCAACACACGAGGTGAAGCTGTCACCCTCACAACATGCAGAAGTTTTAAAATAAGCTTTATAAAACACAAATTGCAAATTTGTGTGCGTGTCTGTGTCCATTTTCACTGCATTTCCCAACCCTTAGCTCTACCCAGTATTCTACTGGTAAATCTTCCTTGCAGATTCTGTACAGTATAAAGAGGAAAAAACCAGAGGTATACACAGTAGATTCTGTCCTTTGCCCTTGGTATTAAAAATATGGCAAACCACAAATGCTGGCATTAGGAATTCAGTCAACTCTTCTGGGTTTCAAAGGAAAATGCAGCTCTTCAGCAAAACTGCAGGCTTGGTGCAGCCTCTGTACTGGAGATGCTTTTTGTTTGAGACACTGTTTAGGGAAAATGGTTGAGGACAGCAGCTGCCAATATGGTAAACATGTTCTGCTGAGGGACACCGCTCATCACGGCTGCATGTTGTTGATAATGGCCAAAATGCTCATTTTCTCTTGGGCTGAGTCCACATCTTCATTTTGTTTCTGAGCCACTCCTGTACCGAGGCCATACAGTCGTCCACAATACTTTGCATCATCAATTGTATCCTCAAAAAATAACTGCAGATTTAAAAAAAAAGGAAAGAAACAGGTATTGTTTAATTGTACCTCTAAATCAGAAAACATCCAGTGTTAATTAACAGCTCATTTGAAATCAGCCACCTCCAAGATGGAGTGTACAAATTAAAATAAGCACATGAAAGGCGAGTAAACAGAACAAGTCTGTGCCAGTATCAGCAATTCCTATTCCTATTAGCTTGAAGTGTGAGGGCCACAAGGCTCAAAAATCCCAAACCAAAACAAACACCACGTTGTACATGTTGACATTTATGGATGGGAAGTGGAGAAGGAAGAACACTGCAGTACCTCCTTCATTCTGAAGAACGCCATTCCTGTGAGAAGAGAGTCTGATCCTGCCTGGTGTTGTCGTCCAATTCGCTGCAAATCCAGCTGATCTGCCACTTCCTGAAGGCCACCCTGCAAAGAGAACACAAGAGATTTAATTTTGGAAGATCCACCTCTTGCCCAAATTGCCACCTTTCTCCAAAACATGAGGGCAAACAGGCTATAATGAACCAATGCAGATCCCAGCAGCACACACACTCCAGCTGTGAGTGGGAAATGGTGTTCAAGAGTGCATTAGCAACTCTGCAAATTTTCGTGCCTTCCTTTCCTGTTGCAGATACTTGAGATAAGTGTGGGTACATTCACAGGTTACACATGCTGGGCCTTTCCCTCCCTTTACTCAAGGCTGTGATTCAGCAGATAAATTACTTTCAACCCTCTTACCAGTTAATCAAGTCATGGAGTATTTCACGTAAAAGAAACAGCCTTGCATAGGAAACATAAATCTGCTGAATTATAATTAGCCTCTGATACACAAACCAGAAGGCTATGGCAATGTCCCCTTTATAATAAACACTTTGGTCCAAAGTCTGAAACTGGGGAGGGCAGTATCCATTAGACACAAACTGTGTCTCAGGTGCTTCTGTGTCACTACTGCCTTTTATACACATTCCAGTTTTAAGACAACACATGCAGGAGTTCTGCCACTTGTATTCCTGCACATTTACAGTGCTGATGCCCATCACCTGCTTGCTCAAGTACCTTGAGGTTTTTGCAGCTCTTCATTAAGTACTTCACATCATAGATAGATGGGAAGAACAGGTTTAAGATATGGAAAAATTCATGTTCCTCTTCTGGTAACCTGGAATCCGTCAACAACTTCACCATGTAGCCAAAGTCATAACCACTGCAAACAAAACCATAGAGAGAAACCAGGTAAGCAGGCAGCACCTATAACCCAATCAGTACCAGTATCTCCTTCTTCAATAGAATTTTACTTGCTGTGCCTTTCAAGCCTTAACATTTTCTGACGTTCATAATACTCTAGATCCCAGCCAGAACACATCCTGATTTTCTGTGTCAACGCAGGACTTTGGGATGTTCCCCAAGTGCCTTCACTAGCCTTTTGTGGAACAGCTAAGCCATTGGGAAGAATACACATTTCTTCCCAACTCTGTACATTTCTGTAGCTAAGGGCAATGCAGGAAACCCTGCAAGTATCTGTTGAGGGAGAAGGAGGTGGTGGCAAGTCCTTCCATTTGTGATAGCATCAAGGACCAGAGGCTTCCTAATCAAGTTGGTCGAAATGCTACAAGAAAGATGTCTTAACCACACAGATGGAATTTCAGAGCACCACCAACATTCTAAGGAAGAAGAAACAAAATCCTTACTTTACAATGCATTTACTAAGTGTAGAAATCACATTTCAACCTGTTAGTAGCTTCTTCAAGAGAGAGAGAGACTGTAACAGCAAAAGGATTCACAAGCAGTCAGAAAGTCATGAAGTGTCCTTACTTCTTAAACTTGGCCTTTGTATCTTGACGTTTATTTTAAGAACTGCAGGACTGCTAATTTTTCTCCTTAAAATCCGTCAATTTCCACAGAAAATGCAGAGAATTAAGAAGAGATTTAACAGGGTCAGTGACCATCCTGGACCCACCTGTGGAAGGACAGCCACTTCACACTGTCACTGAGAACGACCCCAGATGTCATCAGCAACTCAGCAAAATGCAGGGTATCGATCCCTTCTTCTTCATGCTTCTGGAACTGCAGCCCAGAGCTGGCAAGGAGGTCTATGGAATCCTGAGAGTACATGTCTTCCCTGAAGGAAAAAAAAAAGCAGGTTTGCACTCAGGGTGCTGCCAAGACAAGCTCATTTTAGAAAAATTCTCCCCACACTGTATGTCAAGAATTGGACTAACCAGTAGGATACCTATAGATTCCAATTTGTCTCTCTAGAAAATTCAAAGTGATTCAGTTTTAATACCACTACAGCAGCCTCCTACATCTGCAAGGAGCTGTGATCATAACCAGTTAACAATTCCATTGCTAGTGCAAATTCCAAAGATTCCACCTCCATAGGACTGAAACTGACAGTTTTGAACAATGTCACTTCTGCAAGGCGAAGGGAAGCACCACAGATGAGGGCCCAGAGAAAAGGGGAGTTTTCCCAAACAGGAAGATGTGCAACTCTGAAGCACTGACCATCATTCCTGGCTACATTTTTCCTTTTCACTCAACAGCATGTACCACCTTATCAGCACCTCCACTTCCATCTCTGGGAGTAAACAGAATTGCATCATCCTTGAGTCAGGAAGGAGGACAAGAATGATGTGCTCGCTGGAGAGCTGAGCAGGAACCTCACTTCTTTACTGGTTTGTGTCATTTGAGGGGGAGGAAAAGCACAGAGCAAAGTTCTATCAATATGATAACCCATTTAAATGAAGTGATCACACAGCAAAACCCACTTCACTCTGATTTCAATACTTTTAAGAGGCTCACAAATTTGTGGTGTAAATAGTGCAACTTTTGGGTTCATGAACTGGATGATCTGCACATAGTAGCTACACATTTTTGTAATGCTTTCCAATGAGAGTTTCACAAAAATAGATTGATTTCCTCTACATGTGTGGTTTTGCCAGATAAACCCTTTCTTTATTTCCAGACAGCTCTAGTGGTAATTATGCTGAGTTTATCTTTATAATTACAGGGGAAGGGATAATGAAACTTGTTTCAGCTGCAACCCAGGATATTACAGTATGGAGGAGACAAGAATTGCCACACTCCATCTAACAAGATTCATTCTCCTGAACAGATGTGATGATTACACCAACATGCTTTCAGATCCCAGCTTATACTTAAGCATGGATCTGTAAAGAGGTCTCTTTCTTTTTGATGAGACCAGCACATCCATTTATTTTTAGCAGAAAGAGATGGAGTTTTCATATATATATATGTGTGAAGTTTCAAACATCGTTCCAGAAAAAAAAGGCACATAAAATTTATTAAGAGAAAGGGTAAAAAGGATAGAATTTTAGCATGGCTTTGAACTCCAGAACCACTCTTAACTCCTGGCACTCCAAAACAGGTTCCCACATAATCTGTACTAGAATCTGAATTCTCATTGCTCAGAACCAGCCAGCAATGAGGAACACATGGACACTGGTTTTTGCCAAAGGAAAGCATCACTCCGGCAGAAGGGAACAGGAAATTATTCCCTAGCTGAAAGACTCACGTTAGGTTGAATTTGAAGTTGAACTGCCAGGTATTGATGCCAGAAGGATATTCCCCTTTCTCATTTGTGAAAGTCAGGCCCAGCTGGATAATTTTCAGCAGGTCAACGTTGCAGCGAAGGAGCTGGTACTGATAATCTATGGAGCTGCGGAATTCACCGATCGGCCTGACAACAACTCCGGGAAACTCCGTGTCCTAGGAGAGAAGGGAAAATTGAGTTTCACCAGGGATTTTATTAGGAATCGTTATCATCACTCCGTTAGGAGGGCAGTCCAGACAGTGAAAAGCTTCACTGCTTCTGAGGAACAGTCAGTGCCTACATTAACAAAAGCTACTGTCAATCAAAACACACCTTAACAGCAGCAGCCATCTATTAGATGAAAAACCATTTATTAGATGAAAAACCTCTTACTGAGCCAGGCATTGTGTGCTACCTTTGCTGAAAACCAACCTGCCATGCTATTTTTACCCTCAGATTAGGTCACTTAGTTTCTACTGACTATACACAAAATCTTTCACAATGAACCCGGTGCTGTGCACCCGACACAATCTCTCCCTTGCCCAAGAGGTTTATCTGTCCACTCTTACAGCACAGCCACTACAGCAGGCCCTAAGCACACTTTCAGTGAGACTAAAAAGAAGCAAAAAAGTTAATTTCCCATTGACAAATGTTAACAAAAAATCATATTCACTTCCAAAGCTGAAATTGACACCAAAATCCTACACACTCTGCAGAGGCACCCGTCTTTATGCCACACTTTTAATAAGGACTTTTCCTATCTCGAGGTTCAGTGTTCCTAAGCAAAGCTGGCAGAACTTACAGTATCACAGCTAAAACCAGTTCTTTATCTAGCACACTGGGTGCTGCCAAGCAGATACAGACTTGTAAGAGCAGGAGGAGATTCCTCCCACCTGGGGGAGATTATGCTCTTCTCAAACAAAGCTTTCTGAACACTCTGTCTTATCTATAGCCAGAATATTTTTCTTCCCTAAGAATCAACTTATGTCCTCATTAAAAGGGAGGCAGCCCAGCTGGCTAGCAGTCACTTGCAGGCCTTTTGACCTCCAGTCCCATGGCATCTTCCACAGCCAAATGGAGAAAGACGTTCAAAGGACAAACACACCAGTGGAAAAATAGGGATTTAAACCCAATTGTGACTTGTTTCATTTTCCTGTTGCACACACTAATACACTATGAATAGCTAAATATTAAATAAATTCATGTTTTTAAGTTGGACTCCTTCTTCCCCTCCTTTCAATCAACCCATACTCAGCCCTGTTTGTATTAAATTCTGGAAAGCTACTGAACAGCTTTTTATTTTTTCACCTCTTCTAGTTCAGCTTGACTGGGAGTAAAGAGAAATAATTTCTCACTCAACAATCAATTTTAGTCCCAAACCCAAAAAAATCCCTTGACTAAGGAAATTAGGTCAAGTAGAAAACATTTACCATGGCAATGTAGCTGTAGCTCAGAACGATCTCCCGAATTTTCCTCATTTCTTCCTCCAGGTTGTTGGCCCATACTTCACAGATAACCTGGCTGTTCTCTGCAAGGGCTGCTGGCATCTTGCAGGGACCAGAAGAGAGGCAGCTGATGCTGACCTCAAATGAGAGTGTAGGATCACAAGCTGTGCAATCTTATCAGTGTGCTGCGGTAAAGAGATAAATAAATAATGCTTTAAGTGAAGGAGGAGTGACGTGTGAATAAATGCTCTGTAGGAGTCAGCCACACTTCCATTTTCACCTTCAAATAACCCATTTAAAGTTTACACCAAGCTCTTCCTTGCTTTATCACTTTCTGTAAGCATGCTGAATGAAATCTAGAGCATCTGTTCATAAGATATATAATATCTTGTGATATCCTATAATATAAGAGCAGACGCACAACCAACAGTCCAGTTATTTATGTAAAGAATCATTATCCCTATCTTCCTTTTCCTGGCATAAACTTTGGGCACAAGATGTACAAGCAATGAATCCCCATCTTTAACCCTCAGCTATTGCTCCATCCCTGGAGGTGCTGAGGGCCAGGCTGGATGGAGCTCTGAGCAACCTGGTCTAGTGGAAGGTGTCCCTGCCCACAGCAAGGGTGTGGAATGAGATCTTGAAAGCCTCCTCCAATCCAAACCACTCATAGACGAAGACAATTGTTTAAACACAATATCAGAATGCGTAAGAGAGAACACTCACTGGCACGAGTTTCAGTATGTATGGATATCTCAAGGGGAGTGCCGAGAAGATGGAGCCAAGCTCACCTTGGTGATTCCAAGCAACAGCACAAGAGACAGTGGGCACAAACTGATGCACGGAAAGTTTCAGGGGAAACCCTGAACATGAGGAAGAACATGAGCAAAAACTGTGCAGTGGCCGGGAACGGACTGCCCAGAAAGGTTTAGGAGTCTGCCTCAATGGAGGTATCCCAGAACCGCCTGGACGCAATCTTGTGCCATATGCTCGGGGATGACCGTGCGTGAGCAGGGAGGTTGGACCAGGTGACCAACTGTGGTTCCTTCCAGCCTGACCCATTCCGGGATTTTATGGTTCTCCGATGTAACTCGGGACACGCTGCAGCGGGGAGTTTCAGCTGAAGCCACCGGCAGTGCCAGCAGTGCCGCAGCTCGGAGGAGGCACCGGCCGGTGCCCCTTTCCCGCAATAACACCGGCGAACCGCTCCCAGGCGCCTGCAGGGGGGCTCCGGCTCAGCCCGCGGCCGGGCCCTGCGCCACCAGTTACCCGGAGGGACCGAACGCACCGCCACAGCCCGGCCCGGCCCGGGGTCACCTCAGGGCCCCCCTCACAGCCTGGGGGCGGCCGGACGCGGCTCATCGCGGCCGGGAAGCGGGAGGGCCGCTGTCCCAGCCGCCGCCGCCCCCCCAGCCCTAGCC